>JAQFXT010001576.1:0-16613 GCA_034683725.1 Strigamia crassipes | reverse complement strand
TTATGAGTTTTCCACTATAGTTATAGGCATAACGGGGGTTTTTATAACGTAAAAGTACATGGCGCAAACTGCGTAATGATAAAATAGTGCCGTTACCAATATTTTAAATTCTAAGAAACGGGCAGACAACGCGATACAAAACAGTCGACAACCAGTGCTCCCTGTCACATCGCCTGCGCGTGTCTAATAAATATTTAGACATTCACACATCAGGACGTACGAACAGAGCTCCAAAACTGCACATGTTGTCTCTAGCCAATCAAAAAGCTTCCTATGTCACCATTACCATTTAAATTAAATCTCGCCATCCCTAACGTGAGTTGGCGAGAATTGAAATCGTTCCGATTGGCTAGACGCAAGCAGCTTTCCCTGCACCTGGTAGAACTTCAACTTGCCCAAGTACTTGCTTTGCATCATGTTTCTCAGCACGGTGCAGACACAAGTGTGGACCTACATTTCGGTTATTACATTCGCTTGTTGCTGACCGTTACGTATCATGTCGTCCTCACATTTTTCAAAAACGACAAACACTCCCCATCGCTTTTATTACAAATCGCCTCTCTTGGCCCCGGCTACTATATACGAAGCAGTGGCTGTTTTTCAGTCTTTTCATTTTGAGATTCAAAACATACATAGAACAAACGTTACGGCTGTGAAATTAACGTGGAATGTTTCTTCCAAGTTCACTTTCGTTTATTTGTGGCCTCGATTTTTAGTTGCGGCTACTATTCGAGGGCGGCTTTTAATCGATGAAATACAGTATTCCTAAACTAATTTCGACTAAACAACACGTTTAAACTGCTTGGCTCGATCTAACTCGTAAAATGGCGGCCGATTTAGTCTGTTTTCAGTTGCAGTGGGCGTATACACAACATTTAAGCAATAAAACATTTCTAACTGCAAGTTAAACATGACTTTATGAATGCGCTTACTGGTGTTTCAAACGTGTATCGTTTTGATTTGAATGAGAAATACAACACACGTTATTTGTTTTCAAAGCCAGATCCAGGGGGTGGCCATGGGGCCATGGACCACTCTCTTGAGCAATAAAAACAATTCATTTTTGGACCAAAAATATGAATTTAAGGACCAAAAAAATATAAATTTTAGGACCAAAAAAATATCAATTTTAAGACCAAAAAAATATCAATTTTAGGATAAAAAAAATATGAATTTTAGGACCAAAAAATATGAATTTTAGGACTAAAAATATTAATTTTAGGACCAAAAAATCATTTTGAAAACCAAAAAGTTATTTTGAGAACCAAAAAAATCATTTTAAAAACCAAAAAATCATTTTGAGAACCACAAAATCATTTTAAAAACCAAAAAATCATTTTAAAAACCAAAAAATTATTTTGAGAACCAAAAATTGATTTTTACGGGTTTATAAACTCATCTTGAGTACTAACATATCATTTTAGATACTAACATATCATTTTGGGTATTAACACATCATTTTGGAAACCAAAAATTAATTTTTACAGATCCAAAAATTGATTTTTAGCAATCGAAAATTGATTTTTAACAACCCAAAAGTTCATTTTTAAGACTTAAAATTCACTGTTTAACCAAAAACGTTTACTTTTAAGCAAAAAAAGTGCATTTTTAGACAAAAAAAAAATCATTTTTAGACAAAAAAAATTATTTTTAGACAAAAAAAATCATTTTTAGACAAAAAAAATTATTTTTAGACAAAAAAAATCATTTTTAGACAAAAAAAAATCATTTTTAGACAAAAAAAATGCATATTTAGACCAAAAAAAATTCATTTTTAAGCAAAAAAATTCATTTTCAAACAAAAAATTCATTTTCAAACAAAAAATTCATTTTTAGACAAAAAAAAATTCAATCTAGACCCAAACATATCATTCTTAAACCAAACAAAATCATTTTTAAACCAAAATCGCTCATCCTAAGAAACAAAAATCAAGCACGCGCATTAATAAACCAAAATAACCACCCCCTTGTACGTTCACTAAACCCACTCGTTTATTCTAATCCACAACTCCCATTCCGCAAACCCAAACATTTTGTCAAACACTTTCCCCGTCAAACTCGCTCACTTTCTCCACTAACCCAACTTATTTTTCCCTTAAAAAAAAAAAAAAAAAAAAAAAAAAAATCACTAAATCGGCCATCCTTTCATCCACGTGAAAAACACGTTCATAGCTCACTCATTGTTTACTTTCCCCATCCCGGATGAAGACGATTCACCTCTCGCGATCCAAATTCCCAACCACGTGACCAGGTGGAAACCATCTTGCACTGGGTATTAATTTCAACCAATCTGTTTTATTATCACCACACTCAATATCCAGCAGTGGAAATGGGCAAAAGCATTCCACACTGGGCATTGTGGGTTGAATTCATGAAGTGTCCACTCTCACCTCCTCCATTGCAAACCTCCGTTTGATTGCAGAGGGCACCAGATGTAGCCTATTGATTCACAACGGGATGCAGTAACCATAGCAACGTGCCTAATCTCAAATTTAAAGTGAAACTATCAGATAATCCAAAAAAAAAAAAGAAAAAAAAAAAGAGAAAATTTTTCTTTTTTCTTTTTTCGTTTCTTCGTTATTGGATTTAATGGCGTTCAATTACGTGCATGTTTTGGATGCAATCATCGTCGACTAAAAATGTTTTTTTATTTTCGATTTTTTTTTTCTTCCGGGAGCGTCGTAAGTGCCTGAAAGTGTGCATCGACATTCGAAGAAATTTTTTGGGGGGGATTCGGAAATAAAAAAAAAAAAATTTCATTTCGAAACAAAAAAAAAATTAAAACAAAAGTGAAAAATTGGAAGAAAAATGATGTACGTCTTGCACACCTGCATGTGCCCATGTTTGAGTTATCACCATGGTAACCAGAAAACCACACCCATCATGATTAAAAAAATATATATTGAACATTTTTGTATTTTTTTTTTTTTTTAAATATAAAAATTATTTTTCCTTGATTGAAAATTAAAATCAAATTTTTTTTTTTTTAATTAAAAAAATTAAAAATTAAGCCTAATGTTAAAAATAAGCCTAACCTTTAAAAAAAATAATTTTTTTTTTTAGTAAAATAAAAAGAAATACTTACTCTGTGTGAGGAATTTCTTCATATTCGCTATTCGCATGAGGTATGCTTAATACAATTAATAAAAGGTAAAACGAGCATACAGTGATCCGACAAGAGAATTCACACGTGTACATGATGACGATGATGGAATCGAAAATTGCAGCTGTAAAAAAATCGATAAAAATTTGTAAATAAAATAAAAACACTAAAAATATCCAATAAAAAAATAAATATTCAATAATAAATGACGAATCGTTCAAAGTCATATTTCTCCAGTATTAAATTTGCACTGGAAATCAGTTACCGCCATCATTAAGCCGAGGCTTGGAAATCGCTAGCAAGCGCCTCGTGCCTTTGGTTGGGACCAAGGGCACTCAGCGAGGTGCAACAATTTTTTTTTTGTTTTTTCGTATGAGCAATTTCCAAAAAAAAAAAAAAATTCAATTACCTTAAATGTGTTTTGGAAAATAAATGCACGATTTTTGTGTATTTAGCGAACTGGTGATGTGCAGGAAAAAATTCTACACACGAAATCTGTTACCGCCACCATAATGGTAGACTGCCGACTGCCGTCCAAAGTTCGTGCTGCATTTTGTATTTTGTGGCGGAAAACTCGTTTCGATATACGTCAGTTATTATTTTATACTTTTTAAATCACTCCTAAATTGTATTAGTAATGAAACGGAGCGGTTAGAATCAATCAATCTGTACCTTAAATGGATGAGAAAATGCTCGCTTTTCTGCACGTCTCCATTGCTCGTTACTTCGATCCACAGATGGCAGCACTCGATGACATATAAACCTGGATCAATCTAGTGACGTAATTATGTGTCAGGTTTGTTAGGTGGAAAGGATTTATTTTTTCGTCAGGTGTTACTGCAAAGTATGGCTTTTGTTTTTATTTTCTATTGTATTATATGGTTTTAAATTTAACGCCCGAAAATAAATATTAATTTTTTAAAAACAATTGATTTTAAATGTTTAACATCAAAAAAATTAAAATAATTTGAAGATGATGAAGTAATCCCGAGTAATCATCTGCACGTTTATTGAAACTTTGATTATGTCACTTCCGGGTGTCATTATATCACCACTCCGGAGTTATTCCATTCGAATTTTTCGAAAATTCTTTTCTCTATATACTTTTATCAACTCAAAAATACAACATTTTCAACTTATGTTTAAATAGAAACCGCCACCAATGCTGAAAACCCGTTTCTAATAGAACACGGAAGTTAAGCAACATAGGCCTAGTCTATACTTGGATGGGTGAACTGCTGGGAATCCCAGTTGAAAATCCTTAAGACCTTTGCCTGAAAACCTTTTTCCAAAAAATAAAATTGGCAAAAAAATTTGAAGTTTACATCAACACAAAACTTTTAATGCCGAAACGTCGAACAATATATGAACAAACAAAATAAAACCATCGCTCAAAGTTCAAATGCAACAAATGTAAAAAAAACGGTGCAAAAAACACGTGACTATATTTAAGACGAAAAAATAAAAACAAAAGGTCGGCCATGACAGAACAATACATTTGTTCTCGAATTACGCCGAATTTCGACATTCTTTTGTTGTTTTTTTTATTTTTTTTTAAATCGCGTTACTGTCTTCTATTTTCAAAATTATCTAAACAACAATGGCCACTTCTGGGTTGTACCAACGAAATGACGTCAGACATTCTCCCTGAGCACAGGTGTATCTTGGGTAGATAATGGCCCTGGTACAAAAATAAATATATATTTCTCCCCGTTTTAATATTAAATAAAATAAAATTTTTCACCGTGGCGTATCATTCAAAAATCCACAGAATGTACTCGATGATTCCTCCAAAAGTGACGAAAACACACAGGTTTATAAACAACAAATGAATACATTTGTAGTATCGCGATCTTGGAATCGTCATGCTTCGTTTCCGGCGGAATTCAAATAGGATTCGTCCTCTCAATATCTTTGATCAGACAAGAATTTATTTCGTTCTTTGATGCGTTAAAAAATTACAGCAAATTTTAACTCGGGACGAAAGAAACGACAAATTTGAACATTTGAAAGATAAATAAAAAAAAGAACGTTGTTATTATATGCCACGTTATTGTTACACAATGAGAACAATGGCGGATGAAATTCCGTTGTTGCGTTCTCAGTTTCGTCGCATCGCCTCCAATAAACGAAGAAGTTCCAAAAATAGATTGATTATGTCTAAATAAAGCTCGATCGTGGCCAATATGTATTCTTCTGGGGAAAGACGTTGCATTATCATGTGCGTGTCGTAAACAATAAACAATGAAAAAAGAAGAGCGCCACCACCGGCCAATAAAATTTCGAAGGAGCTGCTGCCGATCATCATTTGAGCAAATCCACCGACGAGTAAAATACATAAACCGGCAAATAAACTGCAAGGAATTCAATTCAACCTCGTCAAACCATTAAATTTCTTCGTATTAAATTTTAACCTTTGCAAGATTTGATTTTTTAACGTTGGGAATCATGCTGGCGATAGCTGCAACATTGAGATTTATGCAATAAGCAAATTCCAGGGATAATAAACGTGTTTAATTCATTTCTACATGCGATTTTGATCGTTTTGTGTGTAAAATCCGAAAGTATTCGTCCAATAATATTTAAAATGTCGGAAGAAAATGAGTTTCGAGTTTCGAGAATGATGCTGGCGCTAACCCGAAGCGCGGGAACACTCGGAACGTTTCCATTATAATTTCATTTAATTATTCTTTCCTGCACTGTTATATCAATGTTTAATTGTCTTAAACGTTTCCAAATCGCATCCGAAAATTAAATATTAACTTTTAGCCATGTTATTTCAGCATTTTCTCGCTTTTTTTTTAGAATACAGGGTATCATGCTGGAAGCATCACCGCAGCTAGTGCCCGCTTAATTCCCAAAGTCAAGCACAGACTCAAATAAACCGAAAAAAACGTTTTGCAAAAGTTAAAAATCGCATTTTGTCCATACCTTCCTCCCAGTTTACTAAAATCGCGTTTACTTTGCAAAGTAAACATGGTCAATGTGATCGAAACAGCAGCAGTGAGCAAAAAAGCTTGAATCACAATCACGTCATCATAAAATGTGACTGAAATAAATCAAATCAAATTTAAATGATAAAAATTACATTTTTCACACAATATTTACCTACAACACCCACTGAATACGCCTGAACAACTGTCTGCAATTGAAAATGACAATTACAATTACAATTTAACCCGAAATTAATTTTTTTTTAAACATACAAACGCAGTTAACAGCAAATAATTCGTCGGGGTTTCCTTTCTCTTCACATAGAGCGCTATGATGAGCACAAGAGACATGACCATGGCAGCAACGACCAACCAATGGCTGATTATCACATGTTAAAAACAAATTATTTATTAAAATATTTGGTGTGTAAATAACAATTAAAATACTCTGTACAGTTGAATTTCGTTGTAATAAACCGCAATATAACGAATTTTTGTCATAACAAATTTTTTTTTGGTGACTTGGTTGGTTAGCCATAGAACCCAATGTTAAAAAATTTCGATATAACGAACTTTCGTTATTACAAACAGATTTCTCAGGTCCCTTGCGATATAACAAAGTTCGGCTGTACTTTAATTGTCATTTAAACACCAAAAAAATAGAAGTTTCATTAAAATATTTTTTGGTTTATTAATTTTATTTGGTTTGATTGATTTCCTCACTTTTCGCTAACATATTTCCTCACAATTGGGGTAAACCGAAGAGCAAATGCAGTGCAAGTAGTAATGACTAATTGGACACTTAGAATACTGTAGACTTTTCTGAGAAAACCTGAAATTGAAATAAATAAATAAATAAATAAATAAATAAGTAAATAGTCGAATTTGTTCGAATTTGTCAATTCACCCATTCTAACGTAAACGTTCGCTTGAGCCACATTGTTTTTGTAGCAGAAATCGTCATCCAGAGACTGGAAAGAGGCGGACTCCATGTTGACCAAATTGGTCGCCATTATGCTGTTGAGAATGTTTATAAAACCACAGTGTTTACTCGACTTTTTTTCTCAGATATTTGCAAGGAAGTTGTCCACGATTGACTACGTCATCGGTCGTGCAAAGGCGTTGCGAATTTTGTTTTTGTTTGTTTTCAATTTCGCCACTAGGGTGCAGTATAAACTCAATAAAAATGGGAGTTTGGATACACTTCTGCTATACTAAATACACAGTTTTGTTTTATTTAGAGTAAATTGATAGGTTTTGTGTTATAAAATTAGGGAAAATGGTTTTTGTAAAACATAAGGAAAAACAATGTGGATTCCTCCGCAGGTGGAATGAATGTATTAAATAGAATTTCCTTTTATTATCAATTTTTACGAACTTTTTGATTTTATCACTAGATTTAAATACAAAAAAAATTATTTATTAATTACAATTGGGGTTAGCACATTTAAATGTCTGCAACAAATGAGATTTTATCTTCATTGCACATGCTAATAAAGCACATTCAAACTAATACAGCCAAACACTGGAGAAAAAAAATTGGCCTTTTGCTTTTAAAAAATACTAAAAATGTCTGTTAAAATGTCATCTTTACAATTTCAGTAAAGGTATTGTAAAATTGAATAAAAATTAGAAAATCAACATTGTATTTCGATACTTCTTAAAGGTCAAGTGCACTGAGTTGTGTTTTCAGCAATTCTCAAAGAAAACAATATAAAACCCTAAAATAATTATTGAAATAATTTATTTTGTGGTGTTTACGATGTAGTACTTGTTATTCCAATTTTTGTTGTTGACAATGCAATGCATCATGGTCCCAATTTTCCTGTCCTACATCATCAGTTCTGATTCCTTCCCCTTTTCAAATTTCCCTTTGTTCTTCAACCTGTGAAATATCCAAGATCCAGCTTAAGCCTGAAACTAAGTCAAGGATCAGCTAAACTGTGAACCGGTGACATCTTCCTCCCATGATGCTTTGCATTTTGAGCAACTGGTATTGTACGATATTATAATTGTTATTATAACATAATAAACACTACAAATACATGTTTTTAACAACTAATTAGGGTTTTTAATTTTTTCCTTTGAGAATTTGATACAAATACACTTGATCTTTAAATTTGATGTTTACGTTAGGGATTTACATTAAATTTAAGTTGGCTGTAAATATTTTGTTTTCAATTATTTGTTAATGGCGGTGTAATTTATAAACAATAAACTAGAAAATGTATATTTGTTAAATATGGAGTTGGTTATATCATTTGTACTTCAACACTTACTACGATTATCATTATTAGAGTTAGATGAAATAAAATAAAAAATTGATACAAATTCCAAAGTTAAACACTTTAATTTGTTACTAGAAGATGCAGGGTTAGACTGGCCCAGCGAGAAACCCGGAATGTGTTGGTGGTCCGTCCTATCCAGATTCCCCGGTATTAAATTTGTTGCCAGTCTAGCCCTAAGAAGATGTAAAACCATTCACATTGATGTGAGTTTGTATTGTGTTGTCCAGCGATCACTGGCTAACATTCACGGTCCCTTCTGCGGCTCCCTAGCAATAGGTGGAGCTGCGGTCCGTTAATGGCCAATCGGACGCAAAGACACGACAGACCGGAAGTCGCGTGCAAGACATTGAGAAGAGAGTCGTTTCTGCGACACGGGTAAGACCATAGTGGTCTGTTGCCCGTGGTCGCAAGAGACCCGCCATAATGCACGGCGACTTCTGGCTTTGTGTGCCCGTTCTGTGGGCCACAGGAACCTGAGCGTCCAAATTATGTGCGCCATGCGTTCCTAGAGCATGGCGCGATAAGAATCAACAAGAGCTCGCTGGCCACGCAGTCCCCGATTGCGTGACCAGTGGTCAGGACATTGGGATGGAGTTGAGAAACTCCATGCAACATGGAAATCACACCTAGGTGCACTGGTCCCTAAACAACCGACTTCAATAAAGATACTTTAACTGAAATAGTGCGTCTTTGTGTGATTTAGTTGCAATCTACAGTGTGTATTGCATCCAGCGACACATGGCCGTCCCCTTGACCACGTGGCGACCGTGACCAAACACTCACAGTATCACTGTCTTCTGTTGATTTTGCTCAACTGTAAATCCTCTGACCATATCTTAAGGATATGTTGGATGTTAGATTTCCATGGAATTTATTTTTATGGGATTTATCTTGGGTTTTTGGCAAAGAACGGGCCAAATTGCCAAAACAGCAAAAAAAATATATTTGCTTGCAAATCGTATTGAATAAAATGACACAAATTACACAATACAAATGCACCATATTTTTTCCACTAAAGTGCAAATTGAAAAGAAGGAAACTACCTTTAAAAATTACACAAAAAAAAACCAATCGTAATATGACAAGCGATGTAATGTGCATAAAACCTGGCAACTGAGTAAAGCAATTGTGGAATTCAACCATAAAAAGGTAAAGAACAATTCGTAAATAGCAATGCAATTTGATTGCATAGAAATTGTAAAACATTAACAAAATGTTCATAATTATTCTGATACTATAGTAGAATTGCATTGCTAGTAAATATTCCTACTCATCTTTGATCAATGTTTTCTACACTGCACTATAATGTTGTGCATGTTTATTTCTTTCTTGGAGCATTTGATCAGTCACATGATCAGTCCCATGGTATAAATGTAGTGTAACAAAACTTTTATAACGTTAAAGGAAAAGTGTATCGTGCAAAGTATATTTTTCCATTTTTTCATTACGCTAAATATAGTGTAAAAATTGTTCTAACTATAAGGGAAAAGTACATGGCGCAAACTGTGTATTAGAGAGTTTGCGCAAACAATTTCTTATGCTTATGATCCTTCCTTATGATTATAATTATAAGCATAAGGTTCAAGTTATATAAAGCTTATACTCTTTCCACGAACATGTTGCTTTTATACAATTTCCTCGATTAATAGTCGCGGCTTATAATTGCAAACGCTATTTCGGCATCTTGCAGAACCCTTTTTCGAAGTACAATTATCTACGGAACCCTATGTTGAAAATTTGTTACTTTTATGTTACTTTTGCAACTGTTACTTTTGCAACTGTTACTTAGTAATCGCACATCCAAAATATGGTTTTTCTTATCAAAATTTAATGAAAATTAAAATTTTTTGGATCGTTTTTTAAACAACCCAGTTTTGTTTCTCGTGGTACCCAGGTTGAAGGCCAACTGGGATAATCGATGCAGGTACACAGCACCAATGTGACAATTTTGGAAAAGATGTGGACATAATTTTGTCTACATACGTATTGTTCAACTATACCCTTACAAAAAAATGTATGCATTTTTTTGTTGTATAAGTTGTGCTTTTTCGCCGCAATTTGTAATAGCAAACGACTTTTAATCACGGGCGACTTTAAATCAATGACGTACAATCCCTTACAATAAGTCATCTATTGACAGCAGACTCAAAGACCCACCAGCAGGAAGTAATTAAATAATATTCAGCAGACATACCTGGGAATTGTAATTGACATTGAGGAACAAACATACAAAACAAATTTTATAAATAAAGGTTTGGTAATTACGTATTTTGAAATTCAAATAACTTATAACTTATAAACAAGTTGTTTATATGTTTATAAGCTCAGAATTCAACTTATAAAAAAGAAATATAAGTTATGCATATCAATGGTCAATTCCAGGGGTCATGTGTAGGCATCATATTTATTTAGAGAACTAGTGCAGGCAAAGTTAATCGTAATAAACATTTTAAAACAAGCATGGGATGTATAAATCTGTTTTAGAAATTTTGCTTTTGATTTATACGTTCATTCATTAAAAAGGCTTTCGCCAAACGAATGGACTTATATCTCTGAGAAGTCGACTTACAAGAATTAAACAAAGAAGGAAGATTAAGATTAATTATTTTTAAAATCATTTTTTTGACTTATAGAAGTGACTTATTTTCTGCACCTACATTGATGAATTTTGACAAATTTTTGATATATTTTAACAAATTTTTGATAAATTTTGACAAATTTTTGATGAATTTTGACAAACTTTTGATGAATTTTGACAAATTTTTGATGAATTTTGACAAATTTTTGATGAATTTTGACAAATTTTTGATAAATTTTGACAATTTTTTGATAAATTTTGACAATTTTTTGATAAATTTTGACAAATTTTTGATGAATTTTGACAAATTTTTGATGAATTTTGACAAATTTTTGATGAATTTTGACAAATTTTTGATGAATTTTGACAAATTTTTGATGAATTTTGACAATTTTTTGATGAATTTGAATGAGGTTTCACAGATTTTTGATGGATTTGGATGAGTTTGCACAGATTTTTGATGGATTTGGATGAGTTTTCACAGATTTTTGATAAATTTGGATGAGTTTTCACAGATTTTTGATGAATTTACAATAAATAATATGTATACTTTTTCACAATTTTAGATCAGAAAATGAAACATTTGCCTACTATTCTGACAGTTATCTCGACGTTAGTAGTTCAATTGAAAGCTGGCGATGGCTTAACACCAGCCCTTTACCATGTTAATCAAGACCTGGCAACTACGTTTTCAATTGGCCCTGTGTACGCGCTGAGAGCCATCAAAGACGGACTTGTAAATCTATTAACCAACATTCCTGTTGTGGGCAAAAGTTTGGCCAAACTAGCTGACCAAATTGGATCCGCCATTGTCAGATGGGGCCAATCTATTTCAAATATTATAATGTCTTTCCTAATAATTTTTATTCGTTTAATTTTAAATGTATTTATTTTAATTATACATATTATACCGTCCAAACCAGAATCTTTGGGCAATGCTGAGCAATTGCTGATATCACTTGACACTGAATTAGCACTTTCTGGACAATAAAACTTCAGAAATGCATAACAGTTTGAATAAAAATAAAATACTGTATATTTCTGATATCTAAACATGTGTTCAATTCAATTTTTCTGATCGCAATTCGCACAACACCTGGCTATTTTTCATAGTCATGCATTCAAGATTGAAGGCCATGTGGATGAAAACAAAAATTCAACTTCCTTCACATAACATTACAATAACAAATAAATCGAAAATTCAGCGTTTAAATTCTAAATAAACTGTTATTGTTATTAACATTCAACTACCCACATTGGTGACCCCAAAAACAGACTTTTTGATTACGTTTCTGCATTGTACCAAAAAAATTGGTAAACAAAGATAAATCCTGTCGCAGAAGTTATTGTACAATTGTGGAAAATAAAAACTTTCCTTTAACTGTTTTAAGATTAATCTACCAGGTGGCATAAAAATCAAATTATTAATTTAACAATATAAAAGAGACTTTGTACTTGTATTTATTATATGTCAAAATCCATAAAATGGATGGACAGTTTCAAATCTGAGTGTAGGTACAATTAAAAATACATTTCAAAAAGATTTCATCAATAAAAGAAAATGGTGGCTTTAAATAAATCAAAATTAAAATATTGTTCCTGTTAGAACATTATTTTAATTTTAATTTTGTCAGCAACAATTTATTTTAATTAATAAATTTACACCATCAAAGATCTAATGCTACTCCATAGAGGTGTAAAGTTACTCAATCAAAGTGTAAAGTTACTCAATCAAGGTGTAAAGTTACTCAATCAAGATGTAAAGTTACTCAATCAAGATGTAAAGTTACTCCATCAGGGTGTCACATTACTCCACCATGGTGTAATATTACTGTATATTTACACCTTTTTGAAAATGCCACCGAGGAGTAAATTTACACCCATGGGTGTACCATAACACCTGCAACGTGTACAGTTGTGAAAAATAAAAACTTCCCTTTAGTTTAACTGTTTTAAGATTAATCTATCACGTGGCATAAAAATGCATTGAGATTTGATGACATCATCATTTGCCCGGTCAAGATAAGACAGTTGACCACAATTTCCAGAGCCAGAAGACCGGGCCAAGACTGATGTCATTGAATCTTAACGGATTTTTATGTTTTTATTTTTATCTTAAAACACTTAAACCAAAGGAAAGTTTTTATTTTCCAAAACTATACATCCATAAAAGTGTAATATTTACACCTCCATGTTCATTACACTTCAATCGTGTAATTTAACATCAAAAATGTGTCTAAATAGGGACAAGCATTTCATACCTTTAAAGGTGTAAGGTTATACTTTCAGTCATTTTAGTCGTGTCGTGTTTGTCGGTATGACGTCACATCCGGGAAAAGTCCGTGTCTGTAACGTTAACACGGCTAAAACACTAACGTAAATGAGAGCACGTTTTAACGGACACGACACGGGTGTAGTTTGTTGCTAAACAATCAACTACTTTCTTCTTCCATGTGGTGGAAATTTGGTTTTGACTGCATGATTAGACATTTAACGTTTAACAGCCAAATGAAACAAATTACAACATTTAATAAATTTTTTTTAGAAAATTAAACAAACTAAAACGAGGTCAAAACGATATTTTTGTTTGGCCATTCCGCAAGAATCCCAAAACGAGATCAAAACAAAACAAACAAGAAACGCGTTTTGGAATGTAGCTAGTGCTTACCATGCTTACCGCTAACCACCCTGATTAAAATCTCAATCATTCAACATAAGAATGACTCAGAACAGCTGCTTTTTTTTATCATTCAGAGCCTATTGTTGCAATGCAAGTATTAACAACAGTTAATAGAAAGTAAATACATTGAAGAAAAGTTTTTATCTTTATTTTAAACTCTGTTTACTACATTTCTTTACTACTTCAAACAAATGAAAAATATATAACTACAATTTCAAACAACCCAAAATAAATTTAGTTCTTCTTGCCAGGCATAACTCCTTTAGATGCAGCATCTACAACCTTGTCGAAATTCTCTCCGAAGTAATCAAGGGTGCTTTCTAACTGCTTCTGAAGAGCTTCCAGTTGAGGCTGAAAAGCAGGGTCAGCCATGACATTCTTGGTGAGCTCAGACACATAGGAGAGTGCATCTTGCAACTGAGGAGCAATGTTGGCAGTGTCACCGATGACGGAAGCAAAATTGTCGGCCGCGCGGCTTAAAGTGCCGGCCATCTTGTCTTCGTTGAGAAGTGGAGAGGAGCAGATGGTGTTGCGCAATTCGCTCAAAGGACCAGCAAGGCTGCTCACCACATATTCTTTGGCCATATTAGCCACTTGTGGCTGTTGGACCAAATTCATGACATCCATAGGCGAGAAAGCAGTTGCAGTGCAAACGAAACAAGCGAGAAGAATTGAAAGCTTCGACATAGTAGGAGTCTTGAAAAAGAAATATATTCAAAATGGGATACTTGGAATGGAATATAATGACCAGACGTAACAAGAGTTTTCAATATTTTTGTAAAATCTTGTTAAGTTTGAACGCCACTGATGAAAACTCACTTTAGGGCTGAGAAAAGCTGTGTCTTCTTTGCGGATTGGTTTCTAAGAATGATCAGCTAAGTTATCACCTTTTGCCTAAATACAGTTTGCAATGCGCTTATTCGTCATAGGTGATAATCATCATCAGATGTTTCTGAATAAAAGAAAGTATTGAATTCATGTTGTATCATTGTTTCACCAGAAATTGTGTTGAGTTTTATCACCATGTTTATCACTGTATCATCAAAGTTGAAGTAGAGCCAAAAGCGAAAAAAAAGCATTGTCACAAGATTTCGGCATTCGGTAAGACAATATCATGAATTGGTCCAAGACTGAGAAAAATTGTCAGTAGTGATATACCGAGCACACCGAGTAATTGTCAAATAATTAGGTCCGCACGAATATTTTTGTCTGATAAGATCTTATCTGACAAAAAGATGAGTGCTGACCTAAATTTGACAATTACTCAAGCGCGAGGTGTATTTTATGAGAGAATTTACCGATAGAAAATCGGAGAAACGACCATGAAGAGTTCAAATGGGATCAAAATGCCATTTGTATTTTGGTTGTAAAAACCCACAACAGATGGTGCAAAGAACAAATGTGCATTATCGAAATGGTGAATGCAGCCACCTACAGCCACCAATCCGAAGGCAAATGGGATTTGTTACGCGCTTCGGGATTGGTTGGACGAACGATGACCATTTTGATACACTGTTCCTATTGATTGTCAAAGCACCAGAGAACATTATCGAAGCTAGTGGTAAATTCTCACAGGTAATACCACTTGTGGTTCTCGGCCAATGGGAAGTGCCGAAAGAGGCAATCCGCTGGCTCCAGAAAGAAATTATCGAGGGAGTAGCCAATGCTAAAAATCTCGTACGAGCAAAGAGTTTGGACTTCAAAATCCTAGAAATCCTAGAAATCATGGAAATTCTAGAAAGCCCCTGTAAATCCTAGAAACCCCCTGTAAATCCAAGAAATCCTCTAGAAATCCTAGAAATCCTCTAGAAATCCTCTGGAAATCCTAGAAATCCTCCAAAAATCCTCTTAAAATCCTCCTGAAATCCTGAAAAATCCTCTTAAAATCCTCCTGAAATCCTGAAATCTTCAGGATTTCAAAGGATTTCAAAAGTGATTTTTGAGATTGGTTATCTCCTCGGAATTTATCCCAATAATTTACCACTAGCTACGTCACAGACTGACAACCAATGAGGAGAGCAGTTACAAAACGACCATCGTTCATTTGACCAATCCCCCAGTGCAACTGCCATCAGATCAACGGCAGGAATTTTCATTGTTGAAAATGTCAGCTTTGCTCTTGGCGTCATCTATTGCAGGTTTTACAAACAAATCCTAATGGCATTTTGTTCACATTTAAATTCCTCATGGTTGATTTTCAGATTTACTATAACTAAATGACAAAATGACCATATAAATTATCCAAACAGACGCATCATTTTAAAATAAAATTACTTTATTCAGCAATTATTAATTTCATTGCAACAGCAAAATTCCTTGGAATCAGCACAGACAAAAGAGAAAAAGTACAATACAATTTGTTTTCGTTGTTTTAAAACAAAAGAACTAGGTTAATAAATGCATTGAATATTGTTGAGCTATTAACAGCATGAAATTTACATCTACCATCCAACCAATCACAATCAATCGTTCAAGTTGATTACATAACATTAAGGAAATTCAGATGCACACAGTCATACCTCATAAACATGACAAAATTCGAATTGTCTAGTTTCATTGAAAACAATTTTATTCAAGAGGCCCACAGTGTTATTCGTATAGTCAGTGGCATTTTTTCGCCTAAGTCCTCAAAGCCGTGGCCTACGCCCCAAGTTTATAAGGGACCCAAAAAACCTGGGTATTTTTGAGGATGTTCAAACATATCCAATACATTTTACAATGCATTGTAAAAATATATTTCTGACCTCGTCGTTATAGCAATTGGGGGTCCAGTGCATGCGGCTGACCTGGGCCCACGAGCCAAAAGGACCCATGAAGAATGAAAATATAGTTAAACCACGATATAACAAACCGCAATATAACAAATTTTTGTTATAACAAAGTAATATACCAAGCACGCCGAGTAATTGTCAAATAATTAGGTCCGCACGAATCTTTTTGTCTGATAAGATCACGAGTGCTGACCTAAATTTGACAATTACTCAAGCGCGAGGTGTATTTTATGAGAGAATTTACCGATAGAAAATCAGAG
>JAQFXT010001575.1:0-16616 GCA_034683725.1 Strigamia crassipes | reverse complement strand
ATTGGTTGAGAATGATCACACGATCAAGTTATATGTATCCTTGAGCTTGTGATATGCCCAACCAATGGGAGTATGTCGGAAGTTTTGTGAAACAGAGTATAGCGGCAAAATAAAAGTCTTTGCCCGTTATGCATGTGTACATACACTACGGTGTACACTAGAATACAATCACCCAATTTTTATTGTGAAGTTATCTGATTCCAATGTGTACACGTGACGTATTAGGGAGTATAAATACCATATTTCTTTGATTTAAAGTCGCCCTCGATTATAGGTCGTGGCAAAATATTGCATTTGCAAATATAAGCCGCGACCTTTAATCGAAGAAATACGGTATCCAAATTTTAACCATTGTTACACGTTGACACCATTGGACATAATGATGCGAACAACTGCTTTGGTTTGTTTGAAAACTAGAATACATTTTTAGTCAGTCACGTGACATTTATAGCGGTAAGTCTCCTGTTTATTACACATTTGACACTTTTTCGTTACACTATTTATAACGTAAAACAAAGTACAATTATAAAGAAAAAGTGCTTGCCGCGAACTGTTAAGGAAAAAGTAAATGATGAAAAAGTGAGGAAAATGAATTAGTGTTGATATTTGCAGTCACGTGACGAGTTGAGGAGTCAATTGGCAATGACTGTGATTGAATGGGCTGAAAAGGGAAAAATATGAGGACTACTAATATAGCGAATGGACCATTCTGGTTTCCATGACAACTATCAGCAGCAGACCAGCAGTTGGGTAGACGCTGGGAATGCGATGGATGGCCGTTGATTTTTTTTTTTTCCAGCCAACACTTTTCTTGTTTTTGCATCAGTGGATTGTGACTGAAAAGGAGAAGAGAATTACTTGATATTTTTTAAGAAATTGCCTCTTAAAAGTTATTTATTTTTCGCTAATTGACAAAATTGTGATGCGTTTATGCTGGCTGCTTGTTGTCCGTGGTAATTTGGAGAGCAATAACTGCATATCCATTAAAGCTCATTAGTGATTAAAACTATAAAGCAGTATTAGTCTTGACTGTGTAGGCTTATGTTTGGTTTAATTGTTATAACTTGAGATATTACTGGTAATTGTGATGCGCACAGGCGGGAAAGGGAAACGTTGACTCGAGGTAGATTAAATGTTCTTTTAGAACACCCGCGCTCTATTAACAGAACTTAGATTTGAGCAATTTAAACGTTTATTTTAGTGTTCTTGATCAATTAAGACGTTTATTTTAGTCATTTTGATCAATTTAGACATTGAATTTAGTCGTTGTGTTCAATTTAGACATTGAATTTAGTCGTTTTGTTCAATTTAAGACATTAAATTTAGTTATTTTGTTCAATTCACACATTGAATTTAGTCGTTTTGTTCAATTTAGACATTGAGTTTAGTCATTTTGATAAGTTTAGACTTTTAATTTAGTCATTTTGTTCAATTTAGACATTGAATTTAGTCGTTTTGTTCAATTTAGACATTGAATTTAGTCATTTTGATCAGTTTAGACTTTTAATTTAGTCATTTTGTTCAATTCAGACATTGAATTTAGTCGTTTTGTTCAATTTAGACATTGAATTTACTTTTTTTTTAGACAATTTA
This sequence comes from Strigamia crassipes, assembly GCA_034683725.1. NCBI lineage: Eukaryota > Metazoa > Arthropoda > Chilopoda > Geophilomorpha > Linotaeniidae > Strigamia > Strigamia crassipes. Next base: position 15,023 of record JAQFXT010001575.1, on the reverse strand, counting down.
AACACAGAATTTAGTTCTTTTGGGCAATTTAGACTCACATGCTGGGTTCATTGAGAGTATTTATAGAAGTTATAATGAAGCATTAAAAAAAAAATCTATTTGCTTTATTGAGGTTTTAGTACTTGGGACTCACCAGAGGATTTTTGATCTGCGGGGCTCTACCCGCAGTCTTTTTAGGGCCCTACTTTATTTCCGAATTCTGCTGTGAGAAATTTTAAATCTGCCTCTGGTGGGCTCAATCGGTTAGGGATTTTATAACTGTTGAGAAAAGCAGGTTTGACGTGAGTTTGTTGTAACGAGGTCGGAGCGTAATTCACTTGTCTTGTTTCGGTTACGCGTAGGCTATTGTTAGTATTTGATGATGCAGGACACTTCTTTCATTTGCTCTTATGAAAGGGTCCAATTGGTCCATCATTATAGGCTCGCGCACAATACTTGGGGGGTACTTGCAGAATTGCGTGCTCTGCACCAAAATGGTGCTAGTGTAAAAGTGCTGTCTTTTAGTTGTATCGTCAAACCAAACAAAATCACTTGGTCCGGACAAAATTTGATTACCAATTTGTCATCCATTGTCTTTGATTGGTCTTTTGGATCACGTGACAGAGAGTTTTTGGTAATTCGTTACAACGGGGTATAGTTATATTAATTAGCATATAATATTGCTTGAATGGCGTTTATAACATTAAAAATTACTGCGTTTTGGAGCGATAAATTTGATATATTTGTAACGTTTTGAAGGAGAAAATGTGTTTAAATTTTCAAAATGTGCGAAAATCAATAAACTGTTCCACCCACATGAAAATTTAAATTTTTTTTAAAATTTTTTTTTTTTTTTTAAAAAAAAAAAAAAAAAAAAGAAGAAGAAGAAGATAAATAACAAGCCACCACTTATAATACTTACGTGAAATTTAATTTTCAGCAGAAGGTTCTGTTTGCATGGTTTTAGGTGTGCGGCCATCAAAATTTCTTTATTTTCACCTGATCGACAAAATGTGGTTTACTCCTGGATGCTTCACCTGCAAGCATTATAACAATTTGTTGGAAGTGTGACCCATCGATCTCAACTTTTGTGGCAGCCATTTTGAAAAACCAAAACCCAGCATAAACCACTTCAAAAACCACTTATGGGTTTTGTTTTTGCTGTTTTTGTTGATTGGTTTTTGGCTGTTTTTGATGTTTATAGAAACTCAGTAAATGGTAAAAACAGAAACGTTGAATGCACATTTTTGTTTTTGCAGTTTTTGATGATTGTTTATGGGATTTAAAAATCGAGCAAAATTTATTCAAATTAATTTTTTTTTTTTTTTTTTTTATTGGAAATAAATTGGCGTTTATTGCACTTCGGACGAGATGTGATTTTTGTGTTAGGTTACTAACAACTTTAAACGCGCACTCATTTTTATTTACGACTTTTAAAAAATCCACCTGTGTGAACTGTGTGGAAAGGGAAAAGCAGTCACACAACGTAATAAACCGAAGAGGAAAAAGATAAATAAAATAAAAAATACAGACCAACTGTTTCCCATGAGGAAAAGGATTTTTACCCATAAAAACCATTAGAGAAAGTGAAAGGATGAGAAGGAAAAAAAAATGTGGAAATGAGAAAGGAAAGGGAGAAAAAAGGGGAAAAGAAAGAAAAGTGATTTCTTCCTTTTGGAAATGAGTCATGTTTGACTTAATGTCGATTTATCTAGCAAAAGGTTCCGGTTTGGCCATTACAACGGGTGTGATGATTTGAGACTCCTATTTTTTCATTAAGCTGCTTACACTGTAGCAAATGAAAGTTGAATGATGATAAATCACAGATTTAACTTGCGTAATCACTTGTTGTCGCAATCAAACGAAGCGAGTGATTTTTAAATTAACAGCTCAATTTCAAAAAATGCAATCAATTTTATAGATTTTTTTTTTTTTTTTTCATTTGCAGGCACTTTTAGATGCTCAGAAACAGTTGGGCCAGTTGATTTCGGGTTTTCGATTCAATTTGGGATTTTCCGGAAAGTTTTATCATTCTGGTTACTCGGATGAGGACCGTGGAGATGACCTCCTTCTTGGTAAGTCAAAGGCTTTTAATTTTTGGTGAATTGAAATTGATTTCCTTATAGCGAGGTTTTTGTGGTTTAGTAGTGGTTTCGTTAAGATTAAAAAGTTTGGTTTCAATGCAACTATGTTTTATCGTTTGTGGTAGGGCCCGCGAAGCCCTGACCAAGTGCCCAGAATTATTTAGTTAAGTCAGGTGGGGAACATCCAGGGTCGGCCTACTCCAAGACGTGGCCCAGGTGCGAAAAGAATTGTGGGTCTTCTATTTGTTGAATTATTGAGTGATTTTATTTCGTTTTAAAGTGAAACTTCTTTAGGCGCGTTAGGGGTATTGGGGTTAGAGTAATTCGAAATGTTGACAGAAGTGGCTAACGGAAGTGAGTGACGAAAATACATTACGCGAAAGTGGCGCCGCCTATCGATGAAAACGAAGATGCCACCATTTTCGATTTGACTTAGATCGACGATCCCACAACTTGTAAACAAGAAGTTTCACTTCTTCCATGTGGTCTTAAGCACACATTCTTTTTTTCTTTTTTTATCGTTTTAATATTTTTTTGCTTTATTTTTTTGGGGCCTCATGCATAAACTCGGGGCCCGGGTGCATTGCACCCGCTGCACCCCCCTGGGAACATCAGGCTCCATATAAGGCTAGCGAAATCATTTGGTTTGGCCTTGCCGAGGCAATCGCACGCTGGACTCAAAATTCAATAAATCTAGAGCTTTATTCATAGCAACATAAATTTATATTAAGTGAATTATATAATAATAACGTAAATTTTGAGGGATAAACGAGGAACGTCGAAATGAGTTACAAACGCCATTGTTTTGATGGAATAAATGGCGCAAAATATCTGAAAAACCAATAAACGAGTTGTTATCCCGAGAGACCTTTCGATCCTGCGATCATCTTCAGTAGAAATGGTTGTTTGGACCACATTGGGACTCTTTAAATCCATCAGGTGTGCTCGGGGATGGGGACGAAATCCATCCAGTGATCCTCAATCGACATGATTTTTACCCATAACATACAAATGACCCTTTAACCCTTGTTTATATTTTGTATTTTTGATGCTCAGCATTGCTGTGACCCCTTACAACTGAATGCCCATGAGGGGTATTAGGCCATGCGAGGTTTAATTTGTGTAAGGTAATTAACAAATTCTCAAAGTTATGAAAAGAACATGCAAAATTAAAAGAAAACAAAGGTGATTGAGTTATGGGACCGCAAACAGCACTGCTGGGGCCAGGGTCCACTAAATTTTGCTAACTATGGGTTCATGCCTATGGGAAAGTTGAATTTTATTTGAAAATTGGATTAGGTTAAATTTCTAATTTGTGCTTTAAGAAGATTCATCAATTTTTAATATAGAACCTATGGAAATGTCAATTTCCTGCAGGGTATTATGGGAAATTTGCATTAATATTATATTCTCTTAATGTGGGGCTTTGATTTATAAATGTGTACCACAAAAGCTTGTGGGAATCTCTTGCAATGCAATTTTCATACTTTTAGTAGGAGCATTCAATAAAGAATTACCACAATACAAGACTAAAGCCTGATTCACACCAGCAACCAATTAAGAACCAGGAAAGCATGCACATTTGGTTTTTGCATCTTTCTTGTTTGCTTTTAGTATAAGAAAGAAAGATTTGAGCACGTTCAGAATTCTGAACTTTTTGTATTAAGCAAGTAAGAAAATTAATTTTCAACCAATGGAAAATCATATTGAAATAAAATAAATGCCACTTATGCCTAGTTCACATTTGAAGAACTTATGTAAAAGTTAGGACTTTTAGAAAGTCTAATGTCTACAAGTTTGTTTTGGCCTGTTCACACTTATGGATTAGACTTGTAGAAATTGGTGATGTCTTTTACTATTGCTGCCAGAGTGTGCTACTTTTGGCATTTTTTGTAATGGTGCCAAAAACCTTAAAAGAAACGTACTTTTTCAGCTTTAAATTAAAAAACAAAACGTACAGAGTTGTAGACTATTAAATTTTGAACAAAAAGGCCTGGTTTCGAAATTAATCGAAGCTTTTTTTATGCCGAACTAAATGGATTTAGTTGACACGTGCAATCTGGCATCCATTTTTCTTCAAGTCATTCATCGGTGGCGTTAGTTCAAAATTTGTCTCGTGACTAGTTAAGGGCGTGTTTAAGACTTGTGACGCAGAGTTTAAGAAGTCTCTTCTGTAACTTGAAGTTGTATAAGTTGCCATTTTGTTTTGAGTTGTAGAAAACTAGAACTAGTGTGAACACTAGAGTTTCTAAAAAATTGGGTACTTATGTAGATAAGTTGTTCAAGTGTGAACGGGGCATAAGAATGGGAGGAAGTTGGTGATCAATTTTGATTAGCTAGTGACTAAGTACACGAGGCAGTGTAATGCGAATGACTTGTTTGCTTGCTTGATTGCTTTGCTTTTGCTAGTCGGCCAACGCGACATTCTCATGTCCAAAAATTCTCTGGAAACACGAAACTCGTGGTGCAATCTTAAGATGACCAGGGCCACTTTAACCATTGGACTAAAATGACTGCAGTTCTTGGGCACTAGGCACTGAAGGGTGCCAGGTGCCTCCTATTTTATGTTTTCAAATATGACCAAGGGCCAAAGTGCACCTGATATTTTTAGCCCCGGGCATATGAAATTAACCCCGGGCGCATGAAATTAGCCCAGGGCGCTTGAGAGTATTAGGATGCCCTGAAGGCGATCCTTCAGCAATCTTGGCAACATCTGCTGACAGGAGGCATTTTCACCTAACCTAATTGTCCTAACCCTCCTAACTCAACTTACCTCTCCTTAATCTATCCTAAAAAAAAGCAATGTATATTTTTAGTTTTACCTATGAATGTGCTTGTTGAACCAAAGCATTTTCTTTTGTCAATGGATACTTGTTTCTTTTGGATAGAAATTGATTAAAATGTCTGTTGTTCAACAGTTTCTATTTCTAATTTCTCATTTCATAAAATTTGACATGACATAATTATGCATCCGCAACGGTCTTCGTCCTGCTGAATGCTTTCGGTCCTAATCAATAAACATTCATAGATTAACGGTTCCGGTAATTCCCTTTGATACAGCTTCAATGACGGATTATAAGGGGGACTTTGAATCAAGGTCTATTAAGCCATTTTCAATGTATTTTTTTGTGTTTCTTTATTGTGGGAGTGATCCGGCTTTACAGAGCAAGCTTTCGGTTTGAAAGCTTTTTTCTTTATTGTAGTAAAACAAACTCTGGAGGTAGTGACTTCAGAAATCCAAAACACAAACACCTAAAACAGGAACATTCTTTGGGTATTGTGTACCATTGTGTTTTTGTCATAGTGGTCCATACTCACTTTCAAAAAAAGCATTTGTATGAGAAATACATTTATTTTCACATTAGTAGTGCCTGGTATTGATGATTTATACGATAACTATACATTACAAGCAACCGGTTTTAATGTTTAGCAGGTGGAATTAACCAAGGATTTGGAAAACATTCGTTAAAAGGGAGACCCATAAGTATCGCGATTTAAAGTAGCCCTCGAATACAAATCGCGGCTAATATTTGAGGGCGATTTGTATTTGTATTTTGCAGTTGAACTTGTAAGTTTTCTGCCTAAAAGTGGATTTTCTAATGTTAGAGGACGTAATTAGGATGTAAAAACTAACATTACGTCGTGACGACAATCAAACAAAACGTCGTCATGACATAAATGGGAACGTTTACACGAGGTAATGTTATGTGGAATTTGACGTTCTCAATTAAAGTCGCCCTCGAATAGAAGTCGTCCTCGATTATAGGTCGTAGCAAAAAATTGCATTTGCAAATATAAGCCGCGACCTTTAATCGAAGAAATACGCTAATAGTGATTGCAATGCATTTTAAAGTATTTTTAACGATTACGTTTCAATTGCTGGTCCTACTCAAAAAACACCAACAAAAAAACAGCGATAAAAAATGTCGAATACCAGTTGAATGCTTTACTTCAGTGTCTCCTTGAATTTGCAAGTAAAATCAAGTAGAGGAGGTCAAGACTCCCTCACCTTTGTGGAAATTTCGCCTCTAAGAAAACTTTAGTGCATACAAACAAGGGATCGATGTTTGTTCCAAAGGAAGGCTTTGGATTCTTGAAATGGCAGTGTTTGAAGCCATGACCCAGAGAGAGGAACAACTTAGCCGGTGACTTGTGGTGGAATTCACACAGATTGTGCTTGATTTCTCTTTTATCTAATTCTGCACAATTTTGTCCACCCTCAGTTGGCTTCCAATGGAGGTCACAGGTCAGTTGGAGACGGTCAATATAATTTTTTTTGATGGACATTGGGGTAATTGCATTTTTTTGTCGAATGCAGTTGCAAGAAAGGCTTTTATTTTGTCAATCATGCATGCTTCCAGTTGAGTTGTCGCAGGCAGGCAGCTAGTAAATCTTAGGGTGTGTATCCGGTCGTTCGGGTATGGTTTCTCCGGTTGCCATAGCGATGCACCCGTTTGGTTTCTTATCGCTGAATGTGCGTGACTTGGGATTCTGTTCGGATTTTCTTCGACTTTCGATCAGCGTTTCACTCGTGTGATAATATGAGCTCTTTGGCAAACACAGCAGCCCTGGCCACGATTGGTGCTCTCCACAACAAGGAATTGGACATTTTTTTATTGTTACAGTCCGACCTCTCTATAACAAACTTGCTTAGGGCAACAACTCGCTTCTAGCCAACGGTTTTAAAACCCCCTCCGGCTGATCCCACATGCTGAAATAGTTGCTTGTGGCTAAACTTCGTTACAGCGAACTGGCTTAAAGCGACAACCTGCTTACAATGAAATTCCAAACGATTGTGCCGATAAATCGGTCGCGTATAGCGAACTATCTTAAAGCCTCAACCCCATTATAACGAACTGATGGTGTTCGGACAATTCGTCGACGCCAATTCGTCGACTAACACCTAGCATGTAGCTTAGGTTAGGTTAGGTCAAGTTAGGTTAGGTCGACAAATCGACCCGACGCTGAACTGATAACCCTTTCACTACCGAGCTAATCTATTTTTTTTATTGTTTGTTATGATGTTTAAACAAAATACACGAACTATCTTAAAGCCTCAACCTCATTATAACGAACTGATAACCCTTTCATTACCGATCTAATCTATTTTTTTTTATTGTTTGTTGTGACGTTTAAACAAAATACACGAACTTTCAGAAAGAAAAATTGATTTAAGAGAAAAAAAAATTAAAACACTTTTGTCTGTTAATCATCAACGAAACCGACTTGCTAATTTGGTAGCTTATAACGAAATCTTTAAAAGCGCGATGAGTTTTTTAAAGATTTTTAGTGGTTCGGTATAAGGGGGTTGAACTGCATTTTTATTTTTGAAGAAATTAATTTGGGGACAAAACAAATGGATCCAACGCCAAATGAGTGTGTGCAACAAACCAAGAACAAAAAAAACATGTTAGTCTTTGTTCCCAAACACTTATTTTTATATCGGGACTGTTAATTTCTATGGATTCAGTGATTAAGGAACCTGGTAATTGCAAAGCCTAATCTTATTTCCTGTAATTTTTTTTTTTTCTCCATATTTTTTGTTTATTTGTGTATACTAAAAGCTTTTTCATCTGTAGTTTCCGGTATTGGATTTCTTTCGGGGTGGGCGCATGTGAAACCGAGAGAATTCGATTTGGGATAATTTTAAAAATCGAAACTTAAGTTGTGGCTAGACACAACAAAAAAATGCAAAATGATATTATTCATCACCTTTTTCCACCACAGCTGCGAGTTTACTTTGCACCTAATGAAACTGCACAAATGTTGCATTGCAATAAAATCATTTGGTGCGAGAATTGTTTGTTTGAGTTTGTTTTTACGCAAAGTAGTAAATCAGCATAAATGCAATTATATTTTTATAAAATGTTGTTTTATTTGGTTTTTTATTTTTATTTGGTTGCATTTTCCATGTCGTAATTTCAAATGCGATGATTTTTTTTTTTTGTTGTGTGGAAATTAGCAAAACAAACTAGGGTGCAATGTTTGTAAGCTGTGACAACATGAGCCATGTGTTTACATGGCGCAAAACAATAAGCGCGAAACTTGATCTGGATTATCAATTACGGACTGTTTTACTTAAGTGCTGCGTAATTCTTCGGATTAGAAGATTGAAATAATATTTACAAATCATTAATTAGGTGTTCTTGCAGTCCAACCTTGTTATAACGAATTCTTTTTTTAAAAATCATAAAAATTGTTCGTTATATCGAGGTTTTTTTTATATAAGCGACAATTTCATTGTGGGGAATTGAGGCTGTTGGAAAATTTTGAAAATGTTTATTATAAGCGTTCCAATGTGGTTTAAAAATGCATTGCAATGCATTAGCTACAATAGGTTTCATTATATTTTGTGGTTTTGCATTAATCACAAAATCAATAATTGTTGAAGCCTCTAAAAACAATCGCATGGTTTTGCAATTTTGCATTGTTTACCACATTTGGTTTTAGTTTTTACACAGCCAATTAAAAATGAAATGCAAAAAAATCGCGGACTGTGTAATTAATGTGATAAAACGAAATGGTTTGAAATAAAAGTGCAATTAGCAGCATTTTAATACTCGTAAGTTTCATAGAGTACACCAGAGTTGTTTCTTGAGTTTCCTAGCTGTTATGTGATCATGGATGCTGTAGCATGTTGATGATAATTCAAGTTGGCCACTTAGATCGAGCTAGGCCACCTCCATTTTGTTTTAAGTTTAACAAGCCTTAAAGTCGCTCACCAAAAATGCAAAAACTACCGCATAGACAATTTTTAGATTTTGTATTTCCAGTCTCTTGTTACTTCAGTAATTATGAATGTAATTGGTATAACAGATATCACGTGACAAATAAAAAATTATTTAATAGTCCAGATCGACTAGATGACTAAGCGGTTTTATGTAATTTTGCAATTTTAACAATTATGCACTTTTGGATTTGATACGTGATAGCAGTTCCATCAATCATGCGCATAATCGCGAAACCACAAAAGCAAAACAATAAAAAATTACAAAATTAAGAAATGGGAAGTTTTTGCGATTTTGAGACTTGTCATATACAAAACAAAATGGAGGCGGTCGCGCTTGACAAACCGAAAAACAACTGTGGTGTGAATTGAATTGTGCGCAGATTTTTCTGTATCACATTTTACGATGATTGGGTCGTGTGACTATTTTCAGAATTTTGAAATTGCACAAATGCAAAATCGTGCAATTGAATTTGAAGGGCATCACAAATGTTTGATTTTGTGATTAATAGAAAATCACAAAATCAAAAAATCACAAAATTACAAAATGTCACCTGCGCTCTAACTGCAAAATCGAAATTTGTTTCGCAGACTAATGGAGACCCGCGTTCAATGAGAGGAAATACGGTAATTGCAAAATAGATTTTTTTTTTTCAAAATGTACTATGAAATGCATTCCGCGAAATGCTATACACTTTGGAATGCATTAATATATTTTACAACGTACTTTTGAACCATACGGGGGTAGTTTCAAGTTGAGTGAGTTCGTTGTAACGAGGTTGACTCCTAGAAAGCGGAAATGGTACTTTTTAAAATGAAGTCATATCCGCTAGAGTATGGCCATGTCGTGTTGGTTGTTTTTGAATTTTGATAGCACTTGAAATCTAGATTTTCTAGAATTTAATTATTTTTATTTTAAGAAAAAAAAAACAAGAAAAAAAAAAAAAAAAAAAACCCTCGAGTTGAACTATACGAAACCCCCATGCAAATGTGGTTTAGAAATACCCAATTTCTTTTACATCTTTAAATGAAATTCCAATTTTCATTACGCACAATTTCTTTAATTAAGAAAAGAATAATGTCAGGATTAAATTCCATTTTTAATTTAAAAATCGAAAGAAAAAAAAACAAACAAAAATGAAGAAACCCAGTCCGGAATTAATTACAAGATATTTCCACATGATTGAACAATTTATTCAATTTATTCTTAAATTTTAAAAATACATAGTTAAGTGAGGGTTGGTGAAAAGCGATTCCGATCCACCCAAGTGCAAATTTGTTTAAAAAAAAAAAAAAAAAATAAAAAAAATTTGGAATTTATTCTAATTAAATAAACATTACGTGATTCCAAAGACAAGATTGAAATTGGGTAACCATGGCAACATCAATCCGACTAGAAGTCGAGATGGCAGCCGAGTACAAGTGGCTGAGTAGCCGATCCACTGTCTCCTCCTTTCGAGTTTCCTGACTGCATTTCATTCTGTTGACGTTTAAATCAATAATTCTTTCCTCCGGTCAACCAAATCCTTCAATTAATTAAACTTGGCGTTTTCCCTCCATTCAAACTCCCATTTCTTAGGACAAATACTTGTTTTACGTCTTCTTTTCATAGTTTTAGACCTAATCTTGTGTTGCACGTGCTTAAATTGCCGGATAAACTGCGTGTCAGCAATAATTTTTCGGATCGAGGCGCAGCTGAGCCTTCTGGATGAGCTGTTAGCCAGCACGGCGAGCGGGGGCTTAGTCTAAACCGAAACTGGTTATTACTTATCGATCATTCGATTTTGGTCTGGCGTGTTGCCCGAAGATAGGAATTCGCTGTGGGGCCAATAACCGTTTGCTTCGACTTTTTGCGCCTGGCTTTATTAGTTTCTAATATATATCGGTTTGAACGATTGATTTAGATGTCGTTTGAGCGCGACGTTAATTATCTGGAGGAATTCGACCGGGAATTTTTAAGTAAGTCGGGTCGTGGAGGTCAGTTATGAGATAAATCTCTTAAAGATTGGTCAATAACATCTGTTTAAAGTGGTGGAGATGGGGAAATGGTTGCTGGGGTTGCTGCAATCACTCATTGCGGTAGTGCTTTGTTGTTTGTTGAAGAAGTAAAGGAACGGTCGGCCAAACTCATCATCCGTTCCTCTTTGAATGCGAGTTAATCAGCGTCGGTTAATATTTTTTAAATATTTGTTTTGGTGGAAAGCTGAGAAAATTTTAGAAAATTTCAATTAAATTTTATCAAATTTTAATCAAATTTAATCAAATTTCATCAAATTTTTCATAAGATGAAATCGAATTTTTTTTTTTTAAAAACTGAAAACTGATATAAGCCGAAGGTGTACGGTATACACCTTCCGCTATAGCAGCACTGATGGTCAGCAGAGGCGGATTTGCTACGAGGCTAATGAGGCTTAAGTATCCAGGTGCCTGATGCAACAACAGGGACCTCCAGGATCAAATGTGTTTGTACAATCGTGGTCACGTAAGTTGGCTTAAGGTTAGCATATAAGTATGTTAAGGGGCCCGCTTAGTATGTTGAGGGGACCACTAAAGGTAGATTCACACTTGTGTTTGTCGAAGTTGAATGTGTGGCACCGTATTGGGACATTTTGGATCACGTGTTCATTACGCAATTTTCAAATGACTACCGATTTCAAAGTATTAGAGGTAGGGCTTTGTGCTTTTCAGCGTTTACAGTAGAAAATGTCCTCTTTCTTTTGGCGTAGGAATCATTGAAATTCGTAGTAAAATAAAATTTAGGATTTGTTCTATCCTTAATTACGGCGAATGTGAATGTGGTGCCAACTTCGGCCCGGTCCTAAACCGATCTTACACGAGACAATAAACCTTTTGTGTCTGAGAAAACTCCCTCGTGAACCAGGATGCTTTTTCTATCAATATAATATGCATTTTGAACCGAAGCGTTTTTTCCTGACAACAGAAGCTCCTTAATATAAAACATAATTTTAAACCAAGTCGTTGTACTAACCGCATTCAAAAAATTGTTTTTAAGTGTTTGTATTTTTTAACATCACAAAGCAAAAACACGCATGAACCATGACTATCCAAAAAATGGATGAATACTTATTTGACAATTACTCAAGCGCGAGGTGTATTTTATGAGAGAATTCACCGATAGAAAATCGGAGAAACTACCATGAACAGTTCGAATGGGATCAAAATACCATTTGTGTTTTGGTTGTGAAAACCCACAACAGATGGCGCAAAGGACAAGCGTGCATTATCGAAATGGTGAATGCAGCCACCTACAGCCACCAATCTAAAGGCAAATGGGGTTTGTTACGCACTTCGGGATTGGTCGAACGAACAATGACCAGTTTGTTGGTCGCAAAGCACCGGAGAACATTATCAAAGCTAGTGGTAAATTCTCAATAAATGTTATTAATTTACGGGAATATCTAAATAACCAAAGAATTGTGAAGATGAATGTAAGCGGGTCTCTATTATAACGTCCTGCATTGTGGTAGAGACTCGCGCACTAAAGGGGGTCTGCGTGCAACCGGAGGTGGAGGATTTACGATATATACCTACCATTACGGTACTGCAAACAAATCATTGATGCGGGAGACATCTTCAACTCTGCCGTTATTGGTGTCGAGGAAAAGAAATTCTGCAATTTTAAAACCTCAAAACCAGAAGAAAAAAATTAATTAATTAATTAATTAATTAATTAATTATCAGTGAAAGGTTTCGGAAATTCAATTTCCGTGTTTGCTGCTTCATGTTTCAATTTGCTAATAAACAGTGCAGCCAAATGTGCTGCCAATGAAGATCTAGAGATGCACCAGCTGGTGACTTAATGCGGAACAATTGGCTCTGAGCTGTAGTCGAGTTTTTAGCACAGTCGTTACTTACGACTTATCCCGAACTGATCAGTTAGTAATGTTGGCTTGCGGGTTAACTAAAACCTAATAAAACATTCTTTATTGAGGAAAGTGAAGTTGCAACTTGGCAGAGATAAACTTCTCTTGATAAACTTCTCGGCTGCTGCTGTCCATGTACAGTCTCAGCCACAGAACCTGCGAGGTGCTCAACTAATTAATGAGGAAAATCAACACATTAATTCGATCAAAGACACATTTGCTGCTCTCTGCACTTTGTCCGCGCCAACTAAGATTAGATTCAACATTTTAATCACGAATTGAGAATAATTTGCATCTTTCTTCTTTTTTATCTTTGTTTGTGGTGGACTCTTGCTGAGATATAAATATGGGATTGCGCATGCGCTGGGAATAAACAACTAGTTTTCGGTGTGTGTTGGCACAAACTCCAGCTGCGGACAAGAAATTTTGAAAATTCTATTAAAATTTATAGACAAATTTACCTGTTATTTATTAAAGACTTTTATTTAACTTGATTGAATGTTTCAACTTCCGGTTGTGTCATATACCGTTACTACCGCCATGAACCAAGGATAACGTGGACACGTCTTTATGTGTTCAGATCGTTAATACATCCGGTGGTGCCACGTGCAGCCGATTTGCATTATGGGAGGCCTTTCCGTAACAAGTTTTTAGTCCGAAATTGGATAATTTAGATCAAAAATAAATCCTGTAGACCAAAAACGAATATTTCAGACCAAAAACAAATATTTTTAGACTGTGACAGTTTATTTGTTGTTACTGAGGAAAACCCACAATGCAATGCGTGACACATGTAACTGCCTTCAGCGAATCAGAGCACAGAACTACCTATTCATAGGAAATAACACATGGAGACGTAAACACGTCTCCATGTGTTATTTCCTATGACTAGGTAGTTATCCTTGGTTCATGCTACCGCCAACGTACTAAACGAGCCACAAAAACCAATTTGCCTCCATTTTAGTTGTTTTTTTAAGAAAAAAAAATGGAGGCTCGATTTGTTAATATTATTTAGCAGGCGCATTCATTCAGGAACGACCATTTATTCTGTTTATTTAGTGGTAAAATAAAAGTCTTTACACAAAAAAAGTAGTTTTTTATATATTTACTTGGATTTCCTTTACTACGTGTCATGTGTCCAGCTGCACCTTAGAGTAAAGCTTGCCTGCCAATTATCGGTATTTGAGTTGTTCACCATGAGTTTTGCTCTGAATAAACCACGAGTACCCAACTCAAATAACGTAAAGAGACCGAGGATGTGGGGAAAATGGATGGATGACTACCGCGTGGGTAACAACGAGTTATCCAAGCGTTTAAAGTGGACAATGAGCACTAATTAGATGAAATTGAGCAATTCGTACCTTATAATTAGCATAATTGATTTTTTATTGCTTATTTAATTGTTTGCATTTCTTTTTTTAATTGCAGAACACGTGGATCAATTTTGGTGGTTCGAACACATGTGGGGCCACACTCAACCACACCTTTTCAATAACGTCTCCCAATTGGAAGAGGAAATGAGACGCAACAAACAATTTGCTAAGGTGGTGTAACTTTTATGTCGCATGTCTATCATGATTGAAATCTTTTCATTCCATGTAGAATTTATGTTTCTGTACTCTAGATTTCTATATAAGGGGCCGTCCCTAAATTACGTAACGCAAAATTTTTTTTTTGGATTTTCCTTTTTCGCCCCCCCCCCCCCCCCAAGGCGTTACGTAATTTAGGGATGACCCTTAAGCAGTGGTATAGTGGCGTAGTAATCGGGTGTGCTGCGCTTTGCGTGTGGTTAACACGGCCCTTGAGCTTAGGGGCCCAAGGAGGATGAAAATAGCGACTGTATATCTCGCCAAGTGCCGATAATCCTAGCTATAGCTCTGCTAAAGGGCCCATCAACTCAACTTGTACATGGGTCCATTGACTTCTTGCTAGGCCACTGCAGTGACGAATGATCGCACAGGCGCAAGAAGCGCCTGCTTAGGGCGTGGGTTACGACATAGGTGGAAAATGTGTACGGGATTCCTAAATCTTTTGAATCGTATGGGGCTTCACAGATTTTCAAGATTTTGCAAGATTCCAAAATGATTACCAACAGATTCCCATTTGTGGGATGTTAGGAGAGCTCGTGAATTGTCTCAAAATCTTTCGACAACTTGTGAAATCTCGTATAATCTAGTAAAATCTCACAAAATCTTGCGAGAACTACTGAAATCTCGTATAATCTAGTAAAATCTCACAAAATCTTGCGAGAACTACTGAAATCTCGTATAACCTAGTAAAATCTCACAAAATCTTGCGAGAACTACTGAAATCTCGTATAATCTAGTAAAATCTCACAAAATCTTGCGA
>JAQFXT010001574.1:0-16626 GCA_034683725.1 Strigamia crassipes | reverse complement strand
AATCTCGCGCTTTTAACGCCAAAAGCGCGCTCTGGTGGCAACTTTTGCGTTCTTGACGAAAACGAGATCGTCACAAACTCAACATCTGTAAAAATAGAAAGCAGAAATTGCTCTTTAACCTCGTGGCAGTTACAGACAACTAATTTTAAAACTGCATCCTGATTAGTAAGCAATGGTGTTTTCAATGTCAACTCTTGAAAACTGAATCAACGAATACTCACATGTATACAAGTATATTAGTTTTTCCAGGGTTTGGATTACAATACATGTTTTATTGAATGCTACAGATGCTTACTTGAGCATGATACCAAACAACGAACTTAAAAAAATGGTTCCAGCAGAGTGTGATGACCCCAAAGCACTTTTTTTGGAAAGTTGTGTGCATTTATTCGTTTTTGTATTTTTTTATGTTTGTGGGAGCAGCAGCCTGCATGCCTGATAGGAAGTGGCAGCAGCCTGCATGCCTGACAGGAAATAGCATTTCCTGTCAGCACAACAATCATCATTGATGTTGCTTACAACTCCATTTGCAATTGGCGAATTTAAGTTTAGATCATTAGTGGTTTGTGTGTACAGTGACAAATTTTGCTTTTACTTAGTTTCCAGCATATCTGGCGTCATTAAACAATAATAAATTACCCAGTGTACACTGTAATCTTCAAATGCAGACATTTATTAATTACTTATTGTGTTTGCACATTTGTAACAGTCATTTTTAAGGATGAAATAAACATGTGTTTAAGGTTGGGAGATCATTCTTGCAAAATTATCCACATGTTGGAGTATTTTTCGTAAATTTTCTTCAAAATATAGTGCTGGTGGAGATAAAACATAATTCATATGATTGTACCTAGGACCACCGTTGAATTCCCTTTGAGTTGATTTGATTTGTCTGGCTAAAATCTTAGCATCTGATAGATTTGCAATTGCTTCGTTAGTCCCAGCAAATATTATTGTTGGTGTAGTGACTTTGCTCAAGTTAATTGCTTGGTGGTGTAGCCTAAAAAGTAGTTATTTTGGATAGTTATATAATTACATGTTTGCTTACTGTATTATTCAATCTGCTTTTCAGATTTCATATTTGATACATTCTTATTGTGTGGATAGGATCATAATTTATCAACAGATGTAAGTTGCCAAGGGAGTTGCTCCCCTGGCAACCAAAATGCATTGTACAGATTTATTGTTACTCAGATGTAACATTCGTCCACCCCTTATCGGAAATTTGTATCCAATATTACTCAGTCTTTTGAACAAATAGAACATGTACTAGTAAGTCCCGCTCCAACTGTGCTCAATGTCATGCCCGAAATCTTGAGCTGACCAATGCAGATCAGGGAAACTGTTGATTTGGTTAGGTGTCCCAGACACTGGGCCTCATGCAAATGACTATCGATAGAACTTGATCTGGATGATTATTTGCCAACGATGTTTAATCATTGAGATCACAGAGTGTTATCTATTAACGTTGCCTTCCCCTTGTTAATTTGGAAAGGTAGCAAAAAGATAGGTAAATTTGACAGGTGAGGGGCAACAGCGAACGAACATGACGTGGCGATAAGAGCCGGCTACGATGCCGCACAAAGAGCTGACGATGATGCCGCAAGATGAGCCGGCAACAATGCGGCACGATGTGGCAAGAAGAGCCGAAGATGTGGCACGAAGCGCCGGCAACAATGTGGCACGATGTGGCAAGAAGAGCCGGCAACAATGCGGCACGATGTGACAAGAAGAGCCGGCGATGATGCGGCTAGATGAGCCGGCGGCGATGCGGCTGTGATAAACCACAATGTTTTGCATTTCAGTGTTAAATTGATGACGTTGTCAAACCAATTCTCGGCGTCCTCTTTCGTTGCCCAGGTCAGAAGAAATTGTACAAATTCGCCCACTTTGGGTGGCTGCAATGTGCTCACTTTGTGCGCTATCAGATTCTCCAGTTGTGTGTAATCCATTGATCAGGCCTGAGTTCTAAATGGAACTCAGGCCTGATACGCAAAAAATAGACAAAGATGTCTGTCTTTTTGTGATTTTGAGTCAACCGTTTTATTTAGGTTGGTTGCCAAGGGAGTTGCTTCCCTGGCAACCAAAATGCATTGTACAGATTTATTGTTACTCAGATGTAACAACTAGTTCTCTAAATAAGAATGATGTTTGGAGTGTTTGTCAAGTGACTTTTGGTCATTTTGAATGACACTTCTTACTGGCGTGCTGTTTTTAACTTTACCAATGGATGCTAAATAATTCGTCTCTCAATTCTGTGCTACGTACATGCGACGTGTCTCAAAAGATAGATGTATAAAAGCACCTACAGTAACCACATTGTATCTTCATTCATTTGAAACAAACCGAACGAATTACAACAACATCCACGCGCAATGGAAAACTTTAATTTCAGACCCAATTCGACAAACTTGACAATAGTTTCGAAAACAACTAACCAAACTGCAATTAGGAAACAAAGGCGATACTGGGAAATTTAAAACAAGAGAAAGCCTCAAAAACCATGTTCCTTCCACTGGCGGGAAAAGACTGTAGTCGGTTATGTTTGCGTCGTCTGCTAAGCAAAGTTGTGTGAAATTTGCTACTGATAATGGGACATGTCATCCTGGAAATGCGTTGAATACGCAAAGAAAAAGGAATTGCCATAGTATCACATGACCTGCAATTACTGCTTCAGTGCATTAAGAAAGGCAGTAACTGATGGTTGCGTATACCAAGCGCGATTTGTCAAACACCGACATGAGTTTAAAGATTTTTGATATACTTACATCGATGGCTCCAAGTGTGGCGAGCAGGTGGCAGCAGCCATTGTGTGTTGTTGACCCCCCATCACCAAAGTTTTAGACAGAAATACATCGGCATTCTCGGCCAAACCTGAAGCCATCTGGCTGGTGCTGCATGAAAGAGTGATGATATACATGGATTCACTGGATGCAGTGCTTAGTGCCCAATCAAATAAAGTATCGCATATCCTTGAATTACCGCTGAAGCTCAAAAGTGTTAGATGTAAAGTCCAATTTTGCTGGATTTTTTAGCCATGTGGGCATTAAGGTCAACGAAACCGCAGATCAGGGTGCCAAAACTGCACATACAGTATGTAATTACAAGTTTTTAACTTATTTTGTTTTCATTTATTTTCAGCCATAGATCCATGGATAGTGTTCACCACACTACGCTTGGTCTGAAGGAAATTAATTTATTGTACATGCAAGGTGGTTGAATATTTACATACAGTTCTTTATCTTTCTATATTCGAAGTTTTCTATATTAGAACATCACTTTTTTTAAATGTTTATGCCAGAAGTAAATGATAGTTTTTTGCTTTCAATACGTACACCAAAAGAAAATGTTAAAAGTTAAAAATAAATAAGGTTATAAATTGGAATAAACAATGGAATAATGGACGATGGAAATTATTTGATTTTGCAAGATCCACTTTACGCCTGAGCAAAGTGATGTTTTTGGAGTTTGAAAACAGTTGAATGAACTAGATGCAATGGGATGGACGTGTCTGAGCTTTGATTGAAATCTAAATGAAGAACCCTACAAATGTAGACTGACTTGAGTCTAAAAATGATAATAATTTAGATAATTGGAACTTTACTGCTTATATATTTAAATGGACCATTTGATTGATGTCCATGTGCTGTGGTGGCCATCTTAATTGGGGTAAAAAATGACCCGGATTTCTTTGAATCCAGCAAGAAGGTTATTTTTTAAATTATTTGTGACGATCTCGTTTGGTCAAAAAGTTATGTTTTGTTTCAAAAGCGCACTATTCCTTTGAATTTTGCCAAAGTAGACTTGCAATTAAAGTGCAAATTATGTATTGCCACCGCAATAAATATTACTTGTTACGAGAAATAGTCAATTCTTTGTTAAATACAAGAATAGAATAAGTAAAGGTGATAAACACTGCCGTATTTATTTCTCCTTGGTCAAAATAACTCGTCAATAAGGATAAATTGGCCATTTTCTCCATATGACGTCATCAAAAGAAGAATTAAAGGTCACATGACCTTTAATTCTAGATACCCATGTACAAGGGTATTTCCTAGACATCTCCCGGATTGGAGAGATTCTTGGGTAAATCTGTCCGATTGGAGGGATTTAAAAGGAAATACTGTTTTATTGGAGATTGGATAATCTCCAACTAATCCTCTTGCTAGTATAAATAGCAAAGTTTCACCCCAAATAATTGCTTGCTTGCTTACCTTGAATTTGACCTGAACACACCTGAGATTGTTGAACTACATCTTGGGGCTTTTAGAGATCTTGTGTGGATGACGAACTTGTGCGGTGGATGCTTTTGTTCGTCTTCGCGTCGGACAGCGCATTAAATGTCAATGTGATCTCACCCACACTTTACTTAAATGTAATAGATATTTACGATCTCATTTGTGCTTTCGAGTGTAGTCGAAACTTTCTCTTGCCGACGCTAATGAAGAGTGGGTTAAAGCGGTCAAGATGGCTAGATAAGTGAACAAGAAGAGACAGGATCTCTTCTTTAAGTCATTGGAACGGTCTCCATCTAATTATAAGGTTATAAGTATTTATTAGATCTGAATAGATTTAATTTCCAAAAAAAGGACAAAATTCTCTTACCAAATGGTAATGGTATTGTGGTGATGCAGAAAGTCAGCCAAAGACCCCCTAATTGCAAAAATTCAAGATGGCAATTAGAAATGTAGATAATGGAACCACGTGGACCCAAAAAATGGCCAGAAATTGATAAAACAACAATCCGAGATGCGAAACCCATCACAAAAGAATTACAACAACTTCGATACAAACACCGATCGATTGATGTCGTAATTATTGAAAGCTTGTTTGTTTTACACTTATATTTGATAAAAATAAGGAACTCTGAGCTCTGATTGTTAGTCATAATAATAATAGCCATTTGTCGGCCTAGTACATGTTTAGAATTGATTATTTTATATTGCCGAGGATAATTTATGCCTGAATTAACCTCCTTAAGACAATAAATTGTGCGTTTGTTTTGATAACTTTGTCTTTGTGGCCTATTTAATTATTTCTTCAATCACTTATGCAAGCCCAATCTCTCAGCTTTTGGTTTAAATGTTTAGTTAAGGTTTTGGTCTTACGAACTTGACCCCCTGATATAGTATTTCCTTCGAAATACGTACCCCAGGTTGACATTGTCATATATTTAATTTGGAAATAGAATTCCCATTAGTAAATGGTTGTTTATGTAAATCCACTAAAACAAAGTAAATTACACTTGCGAATAAACAGCACATCATTTTTTAATTCAACATTTCTATTTGTTTGGATTCAAATCTGCACTATTAAGGTTTTCCAAGATTATTTCATTGAGATAATCTCTAATAGTAGGGTTTGTTGACCAGACAAAATCAGCATGAGTGAACATGGGCACATTTAGTGTCACTTTTTTAGCGTTGGGCATTTTCCTGAATAACAGTTCAGCGTCCAACGGATGGCTTCCAGGATCATTGATTCCAGAGATTAGTACTGTAGGAGAACTAACTTGACTCAAGTTGAAAGCAGGAGGTAATTTCTCAATAGATAAATCAATAACTCAATCAATCAAAAAACCAATAACTAAAGTATTGTACTTACTGATCCATATCTTTGTACATTTTCATCTTCACCATAACTGTAACGTCTCATCTCTTTAAATTTTATTTGCTGCAAAAAAATATCAGTTTAGATTATCTTACAATGACAAATAATGAATACCTGTGCAATGTGTAAAAAAGTTTTAAATGAAACACCACTGCTGAAATCATAAAGAACCATTCCAATATTTTCCTAGAAATAACAAAATTGTTTTATTAATTTTTCAACAATTAAATTTGCTTTATTTACATCATAGGATCCAGGAGAATATCCTAAAAAGAGAGCCATGGCAAATTTGCAAATACTGTAACCAAATGTTAAACACACTGCAGGCCCAAAGTACAGTGTCTTCTTATTCACTACATAGTGGGTTGCTTTTCCTTTATCAATAAGCGCATCAAACCAACTCTTAAAAACACAAAGTATAAGTTTCAAAGAAATTCCTTAACCCGAAGTACACTTCTGGCCAAAAAAATCTTCACATTCTCCAATGCTGCTTTAGCTCTGAATGAGATGTTCATATTTTATGTTCATGTTTATACATATTACTTTACCACGAATTGTAAAACGTTTATGATGTGACCAATGTTGGTCACATCAACCACATTCCCATTGACCCAACACAACCCACCAATAACAGAAGGGGTTGATGGTTGATGACGTCATTCGTCATCAATCAATGACACGGTATTCCGCATGGTGATGAGTACCCTATAAAAAAGACGGACTTTCGGTCTTAAGAGAGTCCTGAAGGAACCAGCCCCTGAGTGGTTCTTTGGTACCCCTTGCCACCATGTCGGCGTTTAGGGAACTGATCGGTATGTCCTTTCCAGTATCGTGAATACCACATGGCACGGACAATAATCAAACATTGACCACGCTGACTATTTGGTTATCGCTAACCATGTGGTCAGCATTTGGCCAAGGTTGGGTAATGACAACATCACCCAAGCAACTGGAAAAGACGTCAAAGAGACTGCCCCTAGACAACTCAATAAAGACTACAAAGCAAATAAAACAGTTTCTTGTGTCATTTCTTATCACGTGTCGTGCGTTTGGCGCTGTTATGGCTCTTCTGGCTAAATGGCGTCCGTCCACTTTCACAATTTTATAGGAACAGTTTGTGTCTGAATCAGCTCAGATGATTTGAAGATTTCTTTGACCTGATGTATACAAGCAGCATACGTTACACCTGGATGCTATCGTGGTGTGTCATAAACAGAGTCATGAGTACTGATACCTGGTAAGGTATAGTTGTCATTGGAGCTAATGTAATATGTTTTTCTAGCTGAAAAAAAACAATAAATATATTTTAATTGGTTTTTAAAAATAGTTTTTCCATTTTAAAACTTTGTCATTGTATTCCGGGTAAACGCTAAGAAGTGCCAATGATGATATGGTTGATAAGGAGTATGAAACAAGAGTCAGTTTTTTGTAGTTGGTGCTGTTCAAAACATAGTCAATTATGGCTGTAGAGTCATAATAGCCAAGTTCTTCCCAACTGTAAATAATAAGAGCAATTCAATTATAAAACTCACACAACTGATGGATACTCAAGAGGCACATTCAGTATATACACTGTGGCCCCCCAAGGTTTCTTGCTTCTTTTATTGGATTTCCCAAATTGTCAGGTATAAGAAGTTAATTGTGAATGTGCATGCAAATTAAGAATATAAATCATTTACCTAAAGTTCCAAAATTCTGAATCATAGGCTGTGTATGTGACATGTTTACTGTAGCGAATATCACCTCGAGTATTTCCCAACCAGACATCATATCCCTGATCAGCCAGAAATGGAGCTAATAGATAAATGGGGTCAAATAACAGCAGGTAAACTCAATAATGCCACAAGTTGGCCTTTATGTAAAATTTAGGCCGATTTCACCTATTGCAGAATTTTACCAAAAAAATGATCTCTCAGTTGAGTTCTGTCTTTTTATCATGTTTTTTCATAGTTTAGTCATTGGTAATCAACCAATCATTATTAATAATAATTTTAATTACAATTATCATAATAATAAAAAAATATTATTTTTTTTATAGGCGTTTGGAAATTGTAGTTTGTTTATTATACAATTTCACATTTTAATTTAAAAGATGTTTTTGTTTGCCACGTTTTTTTTTTTATCATGAATTGCATTTTGGACAATTCCTTAGGTTAGGTCCATCAATTGTCTATTGGCTACATGCTTACCTGGATATATGCATCTGTCTAATTATTTTGTAGGCAAAATAATCTCAACTTAATGCAGGCTAGCCTAGACTAAGGCTTAATTTGGTGCAAATGAGGTCTACAACCAGACCTGTGTCTTTGTAAAAGGCCAAGTTGTGGTGGTCAGAAATAGTTTACCTATACTGTTAGACCATCTAACATAAATCATGGTGGAACAAGATAAGCCTGGAAGCAATAGTAGTGGTTTGGCACTTGCCAACTTATTTTGTCGAATTCTCTGAACTGTAATGATAAATCCATCTTCAGTTTGTACTTCGTGGTTCTCGACTGGGTATCCTAGTTTTTCAATGTGTTGAACCTGAGTTAGAAGTTAGTTAGATGCATATACATATTTTTTAAATTTCAGGTATATTTATACTATATCTTCTATTATGTCCTTGTATTGATCAATTGTTTTGGTCACAAAGTTGAAATGATTTTTTGGTTCTGTAGCAGTATTATCCTGGCTGCAGGAAGTTGGAATAGAGGATACCAAAAGAATTGAAGTTAGGCAGAAAAGAAAGAGAAAATTCATGGCTCAAACTTGGGCAAAGGATCAAATTGTATTTCTTTTCTAAACTTCCTTAAGTTGCTGTATAAATGAACAAAAACTTATCACAACATCAACATAATTTTTCTTTTGTTTTATTTGGAACGAGTTGGTTTTGAAAGTTCCATTTTCTTTGCAGGTGTTTTGAATAATGACTGAAACTGTTGGCTCTTCATCCAGAATCAAGTATTTCAAGCAATTGAAACTCAAGCTGTTTAGTGTTATTTTTATATATTGAGTATATTTCTATTTCTTTTGTGTTCTCATTCTAAGCCTTTTAACATGTGCTATTGTTTGGCTCATGCTGCATGTCTTATTATTACGAGTTTTATGTGTTTTTTTTATTTTCATTGTTCTTTGCGTTAAAGCACTTGTGACTGCATTGCGGACACCAGCAACACCTATGGTCGTCCTATAAACAACACCCACCGACAGGGGCATTGCTGGCCGGAAATGATCAACTGACCACTGGCCACAGAGTGGAAATGGAAGTGCCGTCAACAGGGTCTACAGGACCCAAAGAAGGCAGTCTCTTCGGGACTGGCAGCGTAATGGGTTGAGTTGCCAACCATGCCTCTCCCCCCAGAAGCAAGATGTGACCTGAGACAGTCTGAGAAGTCCGGGTAACACCCGGCGCACAAACGGTGACAGTCTTTGGCGCCCACACGGTTCTTGTTAGCCACGTGGTCGTTGATTGACATAGGTTAAGGTATGGTAACATACCCTAGGTTGGAAGGCACTGTCTGGAACTAACTCCTAGACAACTGTTGAAATAAAGGCCATAAGCTAATACAAAACTAATTCTAGTCAGTTTCTTTCATTTGTGATCAGCATCCAGCACTACCGGACATTACCCATGCCAGCAATGTCCGAATGTCTCATCACACATTTGATGTCAACCAAACCAGTTGTGCTTTTTGTGCTCTACCTTTGGCCTGATCTAGGTCTATGTTTTGAGGCCTTGCAGGAAATCTAGGCCCATGCCTGGAGAGCTTTGCGAGAACTCCAGATCTGTGCCTAGAGGATTTGGTGGGGAATCGAGGTCTATGTCTTGGAGCCTTGTGGGAAATCTAGGCTCATGTCTAGAGAGCTTGGTGACAAATCTAGGTTTGCACATAGAGGGTTTGAGGAAAAATCTAGTTCTATGCCTTGAAGCTTCATGGGAAATCTAGGTTTTAAGGTCTGGTGGAAATAGGCATAATTGTACTTAATGCATTTCAATGATTTGTGCTACAAAAAAAATTAGAATTAATTTCTATTTATATGCTCAAGTCTGTTTTACAGGAAATGTTTTAGAATCAACAATTCAAAATGGTTATTTAAGTTGAAGTCATTCTGGCATGTTCTAATAGTTGTTCATTGATGTCTTCTTTAAGTTCTCGATCAATGGACCAGACAAAACTAGCATGATTAAACATTCGATCCTTCATTAAAACTGTTTTACAATCTGGCATTTCTCTTGCTACGAGTTCAACATTGAAACCATTTCCTCCTGGGTCATTAGCACCATAAATAAAGGTGTTGGGGACAGTAATTTTACTAAAGTTGTAAGCTGGTGGTGATACCTTACAGAAAATATTATGGCAATTATTATAAAACACCATGATGAATATCTTAAATATTTACCTTTCCATATCTTTTAAGATTTTTAGTTCTGCCATAATCAAAACGTCTCATGTCTGGAAATTTTATTTGCTAAAAGTAATAATGCAATCATTTAAGTTTTATCTTTGACTATTGTATAAGTGAATTGTATAAGTATAATTTTTTGGGCTCCCCTAAAAAAAAGTTTAATGTTAAAAAAAAAAACTTACAAAATACACTTATTATCTTTTTGTATACATTTGTCATAAACTGTTCTTAATTCTGTTTAAAAAAAACAATTTAAAAGTATTTTATTGTTACGGGACTCTTTTTTTCTTAAAACCATACGCCCACGTGAACTATTTCTCTTTTTCCTAGGGTGTAGCCCAGGAACAGGAACAGCAATTGCTGTTATAAACAAGTTTCATTTTGAATACATAGTGCTCTTCTATTTTGGGATATTTCTCCCGCCTCAAAGCACTGCTGTATTCTCATTGGGCGCCTGGCCAGGCCCTACGACAAATAAACAATGGCCATTCCAACCACATGACTGTCATGTCAGCCTACATAACAATTGTTTAAAATGCATTAATAAAATTTTTGTGCACAATTAAATATTTCTTTAATTTCTAAAAAAAAAGAACAGAAAAGCATACAATTGAAATTTAAAAAAAATTAAAAATGAGCCAGACTTTTCCTTTAAACATAATTTTGACAGTTTATAGATTATACTTTTGGAAACAAATACATTAAAAAATAAGGAAAAACTAAAATAAAACTATTGAGTTATATGTTGCACCTGGCACGTAAAGTAGTACACAGTGCAAAAGCCGCCCACGTGTTTTGGGCTGTTTGGAAATCAATAGGGGGTTTCATGCAACAGATTAATTTATTCAAAACACAAAACTACCCTGGTGCAAACTTTCTAATAACACGTGCAAAGGTTAAAATTACGCATTATAGTTAGTAGGAAGAATTTAGTTAAACTTATGCACGAACAAACAAACAATTTTTGGAAATAAATATAACTATGATCTAATTATTTATTTCAAAGAAAAGAAAAGCCTTTGGTATGATTTCTGCAAAATGCAAACATTTTGCACAAAAGCATTTTTGGCACCATTTTCACTTCCTTCTTTGTAACATGAAAGGAACTTCTATGCCAACAAAACCAATAATCTGTGTCACGAGCATGTATTTTGAGATTAATTTATGTGAGTGATTTCTCCCCGCGCATACATTACCTTTACCCCTCCGTGTGAGGATTTACATATTTTTGGTACGACCCGTTTGGTCAGCTGATTTTTCGTTATAAAAATCCGAGTTAGGGGGAATAAAGAACACTTCCGTGTTGGAGTATAACCATACCTTATGCTGGAATTCCGACTGTAGTCATTTTTAATCACACTTAGAATTCCACCTGATACAAAACCACGCCTTTTTTCGAGGAAACGACTACTTTTTTATGTCGTTTCCTCGAAAACTAAGAATTTCGAGGAAACAACTTATTTTTCCCTGGAAAGTTGTTTCCTCGAAATTTTTATTTTCGAGGAAACGACTTTCGAGGAAACGAACCAACCTCTTTTAATTACCGGCTGAGACCTGATCCCTTCTGGAGAGGGTCAAACCTGAATAAATTTATCAAACCAGGGTAGGAAACCAGAATCCCGCGAAAATATAAATTACGTTGTTTCTATGAGGGAATGGTGACCCTAACTCCCTGACGCTCGCGACTGACGGGGGCTTAATAACAGACTACCGCAAACTTGCAACTACCTAAAATTTGTGAATTTACGTCGATATTTGTAACATCTGTTTTGAGATTTTTTTTTATAAATTTACTTTAAATTTGAAATATTTCTTTTGGAATTTTTCTGCTAAACGGGACACTGGGCATCCTGTAGATTTAGCTATCTTTGAATAGCAATAGATGAATTGCAATGACCAAGTGCAACACTTGTGCAATACCTCCCATATGAATAGTTCCAGCTGCTGGAACTTTTCATCAAAATTGATTAAATAAAAATGTTACCTGCAATAAATGTACGAGACATTTGAATGAAGTTCCACCAGTTACATCACTGACAGTCATACTTATTCTATGCTGAAATATCAATACCATATAGTACATAATTACTATTAGCACTAATTGAACGTTAATTTTATCTAGTTTTGCGTATTTTTTTATGTGATACATTTTTCTTACCCCAAATGCTTCAGG
This sequence comes from Strigamia crassipes, assembly GCA_034683725.1. Taxonomy (NCBI): domain Eukaryota; kingdom Metazoa; phylum Arthropoda; class Chilopoda; order Geophilomorpha; family Linotaeniidae; genus Strigamia; species Strigamia crassipes. The sequence continues at coordinate 4,454 of JAQFXT010001574.1, read as the reverse complement.
ACTGTATCCCAAAAAGAAATTAAAAAACGTCATGCAAATCCGTTCGCCAATGGTCAAACAGAATGCCGGTGCCAAATATGAGAGACCGAAGAACCCAATCCAGTTGGCTATGCCTTTGTTGACCGAATAAGTGTAAACGAACTGCAAACCAATAAAGATTGAGTTTGTACACATGAATACACTGTAGTACACCATTCTCACCATCAGTGTTTTATAGAAGCGAGCTACAAGAGTCATAACAACAGATGTCTGGTAATGGCCAGTTGCAACTGGTCCTAAAGCAATATGTCTTGCCACCTATCAAAAATTGACCTTTTAGACTTGAAATCTATACAATATGCTCAATATTTGTTGAAGCTTAGGCTTCATGATATTTAAATCTGCTCTTTCAAAACTTAAGACAAACTTCCATCGGATGGTTCTATCGAGGATACATAAAACTAATCAAGTTGTGACCGATATCGGCTACTGGCAACCAAGTCCGAAGTGTCATGACGTCCAATAACCATTGATGACGTCATACTTAATCAACCAATAACACGGCACTTCCGACATGGTGTTCAGTGAAAATCCACTAAAATCTGTAAAAATCCACTAAAATCTGTGAAAATCCACTAAAATCTGTGAAAATCCACTAAAATCAGTAAAAATCCACTAAAATCTGTGAAAATCCACTGAAATCAGTAAAAATCCACTGAAAGCAGTGAAAATCCACTAAAATCAGTGAAAATCCACTAAAATCAGTAAAAATCCACTGAAATCAGTGAAAATCCACTAAAATCAGTGAAAATCCACTAAAATCAGTGAAAATCCACTAAAATCAGTGAAAATCCACTAAAATCAGTGAAAATTCAATAAAACTCTACTGTCAAAACGTAAATTAATACAAAATCACTGTGTGTCTAAATACATAATGTTTTTCACAATAAAAATAAATTTGTTTTTAGCTACAGAGCTGAAAAAAAAAATTAAGTACTGTAGTTCGTTATAACAAACTTTCGTTATAATGAACAGACTTTTCGGGTCTTTTGCGATTCGTTATAACGAGGTTCGACTGTACTTAATACTACATATATCAATCACATATTGTATTTCTCATTTAAATCAATCTTTACTAAAGCTGCCCTGAATACAGAATAAATTGTTTTAAAAATTTCTCTTACTTTTGTATTGTAATCTGCTGTATTAGAAAGAAGTGCTAAAGTTGCTGCTGATGACATAGAGAAAGACAGTATAACAACTTGTTTTCGCCCAGTCTCTTTTAAAATGTGATCAATTTTTGCAGGAATATCAATTTCACCCATTTCCTCCCAACTATAGAAACATGAAATAGAATAAAAATTCATTATAAAAACTTCCACAAAATCCAAAGGCAGATTGACCGGTCCGGCGATTTACAATTGACGGCACAACGAAACGTTACATGTTGCTAGCCAATGACTACCATGGTCAGTGGTTGACTTGGAAAAGGCTGTACACACAATCCTTGCACGAGAAATACACTCTAGGAACACTAGCCCCTAGACAACCATTTTAAATTACGTAATCGTTTTGCGCGTCCTGGTGGCAATTTTGTGCATTACGTGGTAGGTAATTTGGTCTATATAGTGCGGTCTTTTGTGTGATTTCTTTTAGGTGTGTGTTGTGTCCAGTGCCTCATGGCCCTTCCCTTTTCATGATATGTTGCCCAAACACTCACAAATTTAACAGCATACTATGCGCATAGAGCATGCGTTAACAACAATATTGAGCTGGTTTTTGCAAACAATGCCTGTGCCGATATCACCCCACAATCCGCCCTTGCCAAAACTTCTTGGACAAAATTCAACCATACCTAAAATCCCAAAATTTGTTAGATGTTATTCGATACTTGACATGCCTGCTGTAGCGGATACTACCTCGATGGTTTCCCAACCAAACATCAAACCCTTTATCAGCTAGATAATAAGCTAATACAAAAAAGTAAATTAAACATAGAAACTAAGTGATTTTTACATTCTGAAGCAAGATGCACTTACCTATACTGTCATTCAATCCTACATAAGTATTAGCACTGCAAGCTAATCCTGGAAGTATGATAATTGGCATACGGCTATTCTTTTTTGGTCCCTTGAGTCCATGGGGTATTCTTTGCATGGTAAGAAGATAACCATCCTTGGTTTTGGTTGTGTGAGACTCAACTGGATATCCATGTTTTTTAATCAGTGCAGGCTGGGAAAAAGAGAAAGTAAGTGCTTAAGACCACACGGTAGAAGTGAAACTTCTATGTTGGGGGCACGCGTATCTACCGCGTCTGTATATGCCGTGTCCTGGAACTACCGCGTCCATATATTTATTTATTTATTTATTTATTAAAATGAGCACTCTAGAGGAATAAGGTACAGTTAAGGTTGGTTTGACAGGAGATGGTTAATTAGTGTTTTCCGAAAACAACGATCGACAAGTTGTCGCTTCTTTGGAATCCGACTTTGGCAATATTTATGGTTTTTTTTGTATTGTAACTTAAAAAGAAACAATGCAATTCAAGAAATGTCAATTGTAAAGTTGTAGAGCATCGTTTGTTTAGTGCCAATTTGGCTTTATTATGATTTATGGGTTAACGTAACTTACCCGCCTGAATAATATGTGAGACATTTCTTACCGTGCCACTGATGGAATCCTTGAATACTCCAAGTCTCTTCGCTAGGTCTCTTGGAAAAAATTGGTCTGGCACAAATTGTTGAACAATTTGTGGAATATTTTGTGGAATACTGCATGGGAAAAAAACTGCTAACAGCAAAAGAAAGAGAAATTTCATTGTCATAACACTGCGGCTGTGGAATAAAAATAAATAATTTTTGTCCTTGACTCAGTCACTGTTATATAGATGGCACAGTTATTGTTGTCCTATTTCCTGGAATAATCTCTTTTCAATAATGTCAAGTTTTGATGAGTTATTTGAAATTTTTTTACTGATACAATAGAGTAATAAAAAAATTATGAAACAAACCAACAATGCCACTTTAACACAACACTAAAGTTACAATATGTTAACATTAATAAGCAGTAAATCATTTTTCATTCAAAAAACGGTATTAAATAAGAAATTAAACATCATTGGAGACAGATGGTTGGGACTGTACTGACATTTGTTATTGATTTCCAGAATTTTTATTTTTTTTTAAATCTGGAAATGACGCAATCATCATCAAATATTGACAGTGATGGATGTCATTGTGGTTGTGGACTATTGATTGATTGTTTTGTTTAATTGTATTGCTTAATTTTGCGTATAGGCATGCCTTTTCGCAAAATTATAGCAAAAACATGTTTTTAAAAATTATTATTTGTCATTTTGCAACGTGTTTAAAACAATAAATCGCCTTTTCAAGATTGTAGTTTCCGTTCTCGCCGACACCGCCTTTTCGAGATTGTAGTTTCCATTCTCGTTGCCACCGCCTTTTCGAGATTGCAGTTTCCGGTTACGCCGCCGTGGCAACCGAAGATCAAAACGTGAAATACGAACAAAATGGGTAACATACATATATATTATTTACTACTTGATAACGTACTTATCTTGTTTTATTACATAATTTAAGGTGTAACACGCAAAACGAAACAAGTGAAGATAAATAACAATTGAACAGAACGGCCATTGATACGGCAACAAACATGAATTGTTTTGTTTGAATTGCTAGGAAATCCCAAACTATTTTTCATTTAAAATGATATTTAACGGTAAGTTAGTGAGTTAATATTTCAATAATTATTGGTTGTAGTTGCTGATTGGTCCAATTGAGTGCATCTTGTATTGTGTAGTTGTATTTAAGACATAGACAAATGATGATGCATTTTTTTTGAACCAATCAGAACAATTTTTCAAGTTTTGATACATAAAATGCAAGTTGGAAATTAAGCCACTGTCTGTGATTTGACAGTATTGGAAATTTTATTTACAGTTTAAAGAAATGGCAGTTATATAATTTTAAGTTTGTGCTCCAAAGAACTTTGGTGTCCTTGTATTTAGTAAAAGTGGCCCTGACACTATCCAAGCCTGGTGACAGCAAAAATGTAACATTTGGAGTTGTGTTGTGGTTAGAACTAGGGCATGCAATACCGGACTATTTTTTTGGAACCAAGATTTAATTACTATATGAAATCACTCAATAATTCAACAAATAGGAGACCCACAATTCTTTTCGCACTCGGGCCCCGTCTTGCGGCCAACTTATTAAGCGCCAATTCATCGCGCGTCCAGTTTATCACAGGTACAATAAACTGCGCACCAACTCATCGCAATTAATTATTTTTATCACTTTGAATTATAAGCACTAGGCTTGTTCACCAAAACGTTATAACGAAAATTCGGTATTTTTTTCGATAACATAACGTTTTCTTCACCAAATACCGCAATTGCGGTATAACGCAATAACGGCGATAACGCTGATAACGCCGATAACGGCGATAACGCAATA
>JAQFXT010001573.1:0-16628 GCA_034683725.1 Strigamia crassipes | reverse complement strand
CAGAATTTCTTCAGCAAAAACGCAATAAGTATCTTTAAAAACGAGTCGTTGTCAAAAAAAAAAAAAAAAAAAGAAAAAAGAAATGTTCTTTGTACTATTGCAAATGCCAAATGGCTTCACCTTTTCCCTAGTCTCCTTGGAAGACATCGCTATGCCGCACAGTCATGGAGAAAGGTTTTACAACTGCTGTAATGGCCGAAGCCAAGGACGTATTATGGTCATGTTATCCTCTCTCAAGATTTCCACAAAACGCGTCCCTTGGATACAAAATCCAAATCGCATCGAAGGTAAATACTGCAAACGCAAATATTAAATAATAAAAGGAATAACTAGAATAAATATATATATAGATTTTTTTTTTTTTTTTTTTTTTTTTTTGAAAATACGTTTTGTTGGGTTTTGATATCCAATAGAATTTATGCTGATTCTGGCGTTCATTTCCTTTCTAATAAATTGCCGTCCCGTTAAGAGTTTTGCATAAAATTTTAATCAAAACTTCCACTCGTTCGCTTTGCTTTCCTAATGTAAATGCAACATTTCCTTTTTTCCATTTGATTTTTTTTTTTTACTTTCTTAATGCTAATCCATCAAATAACAGATAGTGCAATATAATTTTTTTTTTTTTTTTCGGTATTTTGATTAAAGTTATAAAAAAAATTACTGAAAATACTGAAATTCTAATTCCCAGAACTCCTAACAGTACATAGTAAACAATTATTTTTAACTTTTAACTTTTTGTCGCGCTGGAACCAAAATTTTTATCTGAATTATTTATGTGTCTCTTCTCAATAAATCATTGTTTTTACATTTTTGCTTCATAAGAACTAAAAACAAAAAAAAACACTCTTGAACTAAGAAAAAGCGAAAAAATGTTTTTCATTTTTTGTCATTGTTGCCTTTTGACAAATTACTATTCTCAACAGATTTTATACTTTTTCTTACTTAATTTTTTCCCCTCAAATCCTAAAAGCTAAAAGCATAGTAAAAATCTCTACTTTAACTCCATCTTTAACTAAAATATAAAAAAAACTTAAAAAAATAAAAATAAAATAAAATAAAATAAAAATAATTTATAAACAAACCAGGATTTGGTTGCCACACCACAATCTCCAATCAGAAAGATAATCTGAGCCATCAGTCATTCGATTTATCCTCCAACATTTACTCAAATGACCCAAGTTGAAGGAGATCTAATTAAACAAGTAATGAACCTCTCCCACCGCACAATATGCTCCTACATTTACTACCCCTAACTCGAAGCAGAAACCTTTGCCTCCAGGAAGCTCTTAAAGAAGAAGCAGAAAATCAACCAACCGGAAATCACCTCCATGCACCTGAGACCTTAGCCAATACAATATATTAACCCCGTGATGAAGATGCATTAGCCCGTTCTATTCCTTGCTTGCCTGCCAGGGAAACAAAAAGAGAAACTCCACGCACAGTACAGCTACCACTAACTTGTTTCTAGATTGGATTAGCCAGAAAAACAGTTCCAAATTACAACTTTTAATTAATTTCTCGATAAAACCCATCCAATCACGAAACAACATAATAAATTCTCTACATATAGTTTATCTCATCAATTTTCGACTTTAAAAATCATAAATCATTCATATTATTTTGTGCCGTTGTTACTGCGATGTTCACTTGCAGCATTAGTTAAGTCGCTGAGCAAAAGCAAATTCTAAGAACCATGCTGCCGGCTTTTCTTGAAGTCCCCAAATTTCACCAGAATTTCATATGACAGGTCCCTGATCACAATCCGACTTGATAATAACAGTAATAATAATAATATTACCATAAATCCTTTGGTTGTTTGCGGGTTTCTAGTTTATTTATTTATTCATTTATATATTTTATTCCCTCGTTTAACACGGACTAAGGAAAAAAACCTGATGGTCCGCCATTAATACAAACAACAAATAATTAATTTTAAGCGCGGAGAAAACTAAAATTTGACAGTTTACTATTATAATACGTGGCGTTATAATAGAGACCTACGTACATTCATCTTTACGATTCTTTGGTTATTTAAATTTAAATTATTCACAATATTCCTGTAAATTAATAATATTCATGAGCTTAATTGATAACATTCGCACATTTATTCTAAATTTTTTTTTTTTTTAGTGTAAACAACATAAATACCAATGTATACTCACCGTTAATGCGCGAGTCTCCATTAGACTGCGGGTCTCTAAAAACCGCAGGGGAAAAATTCCATTTTGTCTATCGCGCACCCGCATGCAACCAGAGGATTTACGGTATGTTAGAAACGTAGCAATACAAAGTGTACACTTGTTCTTTTGGCTTGACCCCTTTAGAGTTAATATTAGCATTTTACATGAAGCTGCTCATACCTAATTCGGCGTAATTACGATTAATAACCCACTCATGAAAATCCATTTAGAAATTTAGCACTTGGATGACCTTTTGAAAGCAGTAGCAAATGATGCATAAAACTAGATTGACAAGTGTCATCTACGAGCGCAATTACATCCACAAGGCCAACTTCGGCCTTGTAAATCTGTGCTCTGATTGCTCCTTTTATTCCCATCCACGCACATTTATTTTTCATTAGTGTATGACTGCAGATGACTCTGTTTACTGCCACTGATCCGGCACCTGACAATTCCGTAACGAGGTTAGATTGTCTTCATTGATTGTTATTTTCCTTTCCATTTTGCCACGCCGACTTCCAAGCCGAAAGAACCTGCAAACCAACCCAATAGGCTGCAAATCGAAATTCAATGGACTCCGTTCGAAATCCCGCTCGTTCGAGAACACTTTTTTTTTAAATTTTTTTAATTTTTTTTCCTGGAAAAAAAAAATTTATCTTTCATTTTAAATTTATTTAAAATAGTTTTCTTCTTCTCCATTATAAAAAAAAAGCAGGTTAATTATAAACAAGGCTTTTGTCTGCTCTTCATTTACTACTGCACACAAACATGCTAATTGTTCCAATTACAGACAATTGCAACTTAAGATTTAATTTCAGCACCACATGTGTATATGTGTGCAATTTCAACAACACCACTGTTGAAAAAGTGCAAATAAATTATACGTGCTCACAATGAAATGAACGAGGATATTTCTCGGTGGTTATAGAAAATACAAAATAGTCCATTATTTCATGACCGAGACTAATCTACATAAACAAAGACAAATTTCTTTGGACCGTATATTTTTGGCAATCATTGTGTTTTATTTCGCTTGGGTTTTAGTGATGGCCATAAGAAATGTAAAACAATTGTTTCATAATTGTTAGATAATACTTCTTTGTGAACAGTCTATCGAATTGAAGATTTTATTGAAAAATTATAAAATATGAACATCAAAAAACATTCCAATCAATCAATTTTTTTGTCCTAAAAAAATGTAGATGCTGTAAGGCAAAAACTAAAGAGAATATGCTGCATCCACCATGGTGATGTTGACTGATGTTGTGGGATTTGAGCAAAGCTGCCATAAATTTTAACCGTAGTGTCTTGTCATCACAGCGCACACTTTGCCATAAATAGAACGACTGAAGAAAAGAGTAAAAGAAGCAAACGCTATGTATGTCATAAACCATGGAACCAAAATCAAAGTTTGTGGAGCTTGCCCAAAGAGAAAAGTGGGAAATGTTTTATAAAAATTCTCGTCCATCAAAATGATCTATGTGCGATGACACTTTTGCTCTTGTTTGGGTCCCAAACACCTCTTGCTTCATCATTTTGCCAAGAGGTGGCGTTAAGCAGGATCATATGCGCCGTAAAACTCGACAAAATCATTTCATTTTCTGCATTTTTTTAGTGTACATTTTTCAGTGGCCGAAAAATACCAACATAAATCTCGATATTCGAGTTAGATAATCAAAAGATGCAGAAAGACAAAACAGGAAAAAACAATATTCCTTTTCTCATTGATCATTGATCTGTAAGCCACTTTCTTTTATGAGTTTGGGTCTCCACCAATTTGTCATACTGTGGTCCCATTAAAGTAATACCATTTATCACAAAGACAAATGCCAATAAATATCAAATAAAGTTTAACCCAAGAAGTTCACTGCCTCTGAGTACCACAGTGAAAGCTATCATGCCATTCATTCCGAATATATCCCCAATTTTGTAATAGTTTTATGTAATAATAATACAAACAATTTCAAAATTCACTAGGATCATTCGTAAAGTAATTTAGACTCAGCAGCATTTTAAGCAACCTATTTAAACTGCTGTTTAAACTGTTAGTCTCGATCTAACTCGAAAAATGGATGCCAGGTTAGTTTGTTTTCAGTCACAGTGGGCATGCGCGCGACTTTTAAACAACAAAAATGTTTGAGTGCAAGTTAAACACGACTTTATGAGTGCACCTAGTGATTTTATCTTTTGAATATTTAACTTGAACACTGTAAATGCTCTCATATAACGCGGGATGCAAAGCAATGCGGTATTCTTTACTGCGCGGCAGGAAAGCCAATCTGCGGTATACGGCACGTATAACATTTTTTATCAAAAACTAAATTTAAATAAGTGAAGAAAAATACCGTTCTGCATTTTGTACACAGGTCTGTTGCCACCCTGTCCACCTGAAGTTACACATGAATATGATAATCTTCTAGTTAGGCCCAAAAAAAAGTGATGGTGAGAAATGAGTGCGATTAATGTCTTCCTAAGTGATGCGTCGTCTGCTTTATTAGCTTCGTTTACAATTGGATCTGTGAAGGGCATTATCACATCCCTCTGGCTACAACTACTACACATATTTACAATTTAGCAATGGCGGCAAATTTAGTCCCGCTCAATCTCGCCTTGTATCACGAGATTCAGATTGTTCCTGATTGGCTGGAAGTAAGCTTGTTACTGCTAACTCAATCCCACAATGCAACTCGCAGCAACCTTGCATTGCAGTGTGAACCCACCTTTATGCTGACATCACAACAGGGCCTTCATTATTGCGCAAGAGTAATCTAAATTTTGTAATTAAAACACGAGCGTTCTGCGAAAGCATTTACGGTATCAATATTGGTGTTGATATTTTGCTTCTACTGAAATCCGCATTAAAATGCAGACAATTTTGTAGTTTAAATGACTTATCCTCTTTAAATGCCTTACAAAAAGCTGATGTTTTGTCACTTTTCCGTAAGACGAATTTTGCACGCACCTGATGACATTTTGGGATATAAAGTTACCCCCACATTAGCCATTTTGACAACATCTAGACCGTTTTGCAATCGTATGATGTAAACAAGCCTTGATATGAAGCCGAGTATCTCGCATCTCGTGACCCATGCAACGCAAATGTCCCGCATCAGTCATAGTCAATAGCCTCCTCGTGACATGCTCTTGAAAATAAATGAATCTCAACCAAAATTCTACTTGACGCAACATTTCATACATTACTAACCCTCCTTAGCCCTTTCATATTTCACGATCTAATCTCTGCCGACTGCCGGAACTAAGAAATGGATTTAACGTATCATTTTTCTCAAAAAATTATATTCATTCCTATTTGTTTGTGTTTGGAATAAAATATGACTTCTTTCAAAAAAAGGAAGAAAAAAAAAAATTCAAGAGTTCAAAGACCATTACATGTGTAAGGCAGGAAAGAAAACCCAACCCCCGTTTTACATGGACAAGGACAGGAATTCTATCGATTGCCAACTCTACTAAGATGTTGAAGTGAAAGAAATGGGACAATTCGAAGAGGTGGAAAACTATAGTGGAAGCCACCCCAGCTCCGATCGGCAGTGACCTGACTCGAGAGCCCATATATCGTTAGTAATAGTCTCCTGTATTTGCTACAGTCAGACTCATGGATGAATAAAACATGTTAAACTATTTACCGCTGTAATTCTAAGTTTAATATCATAATGAATCACAACACTGGAATTTGTTAGCATGTGGAGCACTGGCCAAACTTTATGGTGTATTAACAATCCAGATTAGACAATATTGATATTTATGTCCAGTAATAAATAGAAAATAACTTTCAGTTGGTTCCATCAGACTTATTACAGTGACAATATCAATAAATCTCACAATAATTAAGTGATTTTAATGACATTAATGGCGCTCTAAACTACAAACACACAAGTAAGATCGGAAGTCTAACTTCAAATTGCTACGATGCTTGCAGGTGAAGCATCCACCACCCGAAAGCAGGAGTAAACGCAGAAAGTGTTCAAACAAGTCCTAATTCGTTCATTGGGTAAAAAATAAAGGGATTAATTGCCCTTTACTTGTAAAACCCAAACACTAAACTATTTCAAACACTAAAATGAATAATAGCAGGTGCGTTCAATTCATGAAGAGGAAGTCACTTTTCTTCCTTTCTTTCCTTTCAGAAGGAAATGATGCTTTTTACGTCATAATTAAAAAAAAATAAGTGACTTTCTAGAAAATAAATCTCAATCTATTTTCCTGACTTTCTTTGTCACTTTCAAATGACGCGCATGGGCACATGACACACGAGACGAGTTAGATCGGCCGCCATGACAGCCCAAACGACCAATTGCACATGCTTTGCCTTTTGTGAATTAAGTGAGTTCATTAGATAGTTACTTTTTTAAAAGAAAAAAAAAGTAAAAGTCACTTTTCCTTTTATGGATTGAATGCAATTAATGTTTTTTTGCTTCTGTATACAGAAATACCCAAAACCATACAAACTTTCCGCAAAATCAGCGTATGTACACAGAACTTATATTAGACAAGCTAAAACGATTAAAATAAATCAATTTAATATTGCCATAGATTCAAATCAGAAACTGTCCAATTTTTGACTCAATAGCAGCTTTCAATCAATTTATTAGTGGTTTAACTGCTCTCGTGCAGCTGATGCCAAACGTTTCCACAATTACAATTCTTTTCTTGGAAATATTTCTCAAGGATTTCCTACATTTAAAAATGTTACAACATTGTTAAAATAATTATTTGAATAATAACAAATATATGTTATTTGTTATATTGCTCTATTGTCTGAATTTTGTTTGTGCGATTAACGTATATCGTTGGGCATCAATCAAATTTGACTTCGACTCTATAGTTGCAATTTCAATTTATTTCTAGATGAATATTTTCTGTGTAGACATCCAGATGAAGCGCACAGAAATATTATTTCTTGACAAAAACTTTTCTCTTATGACCTCATTCGTAGCTTTTCACGCTACACTGAACTCCACCATTTAATTTTAAAAAATGACAAATTTATTCCATTAAAAATTTTACTTTCCTTGTTGGCTCGACTCAAAATGCATGTTAGAAAATGCAAAAAATGTAAAAAAAAAACAAAAAAAAACTCACAGATGCATGTCAAATCAAGTCCAATTCTATAGCAAAGCAGAATTGTCGCCAGCTGGCACTACAGTTAGATCGATAAGGTAACAGATGGGTTAGCCCAAAATAACTCCTCCGCCATTCTAGCGCACGTAACAAAACAAAGTTGACCTTTACGCAAAGCAAAACTACGCATAAATCACCCGAAATACAATATCTCCTTTTTACACATAAATATTTAAACATATCTTTCATTTACATGCTAATGACTCGCACGTTCCAGTCGATTAACCCAAGCTACAAGTCAAATTAAAAAATACAACCCCAAATCCACATCACTAAACAATTAAAATATGCGCCAATAAATCTTAACCTTTCACAACACCAAGTTTAATTCGTCATAACAAACAATCTTTTTATTATCCACAACTTTACATATTGTTCGACCTAATTTCCTTTATTTTTCCTCCCCAAAAAAGTGCTTTATCAACTAGATACAAAGGCAACAATGACTAGGCAAACTCAAAATTGCTTCGGTTTAAGTTGTGACTAATGGCACATCTTTTTTTCTCTTTTCGGTGCTGCCTTGCAAATGCACTCAAATTCGGATCACTGCCAAACCCTAAAGAAGAGAAGTAGCAATAACTTTTTCATTACACGGGTTTGTTTTTTTATATGTTTCTTTCTCACCACCAAGTAAAAAATAAATAAAAACAAAATAGAAATAAAATTAATCCACTTTTGCCATCTTTAGCAACTCACATTTTATTATCACTTTATGCGCCTCATCTGATTCAAATGCATTGTCCCATTCATAAAAACTTGACAACCTCTTATAGACAGCTATCCGAATTTATGGCACAACACATCATCCTCGATATAAGCCTGTATAATTCACTTTTATGCCTTATTTTTTTAAAAACAAGTACACAACACTATAGCTAATATAGATAGAAGTGGTTCTCATCACAACTGCAATTCCATCATGCTTATTACTTTTATACATGCAATCTCAATCATTCTCGACTCCGTTAAACCTTCCATCGACAACTAGCGTTGATTTTAAGAAATTTTGTAAAATGCATTTATATTTCCCAAATAATGGTATTGTGGAATGCATTTCGTAATACGTTTTACAACAATCCCAAAATGATCGCACAATAACCTCAACATAATCAACTTTTTTAATAAGGGTAGCGTGCAAAAATGTATTACAAAATGCATTCTCAAGTGTTTTATTAAACTTAACACGTTGTAATACATCGAAATATAATTGCAATGTATTTTTAAACCGTGCGGTCTAAGCGGAAGGGTTAGCAAAGAATTCTTAAGTAGTTTTAACCATTTCTTGCATTCATCAATAATACAAACCTCGTGTAATTGTTCGTTAGGGAATTGAGTTTTTTTTCTTAGCACAGCCGCTTTAAATTTACCATTATTTATTCTCAATTTCTCAATTTCACAATCAACTTCAACATTTATTTGTCAAGATAGAATGGTGGTTTTGTGCTCGTTGTTCATTGGATTTTCGAAAAGAAAAAGCGAGTGTGTATTGCTAACCGTAACTGACTTGCTTGCCTCAACCACAAAACCAGAGGCCGTTTGGTCGATCAGGCTGAAAGGAAAGAGAGAAATTACCTGTTTTCTTTCCATCTTGAAGAAGGCAATAGAGTAAATTGGATTTATCGTTGCATTAGGGCTGGCCGCGCCCATTCAAAACGTTGCAGAGACAAACTTTTTGCAAGGGTTTTGTTGCCCGATCATGTTTGCAACGGCCGAGAGCTTTCACCTTAATGAAATTTCAACTGTCACTTAGCAATTCTCAGTTGATGCCATGCCAAACTATTTTCTTTCTTAAAAGAAAAACGAAAGACATAATAACCTAATATTCGAATACAAGTTGAAATGTTTCGCTTTTTACACTGAGTTTCGATACAATCACCCCGACAAAAGCAACCTCTGGCGACAAGAAAGCTCATCTACATGGTTAAAAAAAAAATCATTGTAAAACACATTGTTGCATTTCCATGTATATATAGCATTTCGTAGATTGTAAGTGTGTTGTGCATTAAATAATGTATTTCGACAATGCATTTGTAATTATAAAACTATAGTATTTTTAAAATACATTTTACTATTGTGAAATGCATTTTATAACACATTTTACAAGATGTATTATCGTTTAAAAACCATTAGCATGCAAAAATGTATTACAAAATACATTTCCGCAAAATGCTATACATTTCACAATACATCGCAGGCTGTAGTCAAGTCTAGAATAACGTTTTTTTCAATTTCATATCGTTTTAGTTGATTTTCCACACATTAATCGTCGCTATCACCATTACCGCGCCATAACTCAACAACAAACAAAGGACGACGCTAGTCCATAATCCCCATTTAGCTTCGATCAAAGAAAACTAAAACATCAACAACAGTCCCAATTCTCCTTCGATTTAATCACCAAATTGATGAAAACTAGATGCAATTCCACGAGTAAACTCGCATCAATATTTACCAAAAAATTCTATTTAAATAAAACCAAAAAAAAAAATAAAAATCTCCATCTGAAAATTGAATTTTATCAACTTAATCTGTTTATTCTTGACATTATAGTCGATTTTCGATTTTCCCCATTGCTCGCAATCCCAGCTAATCCTCACACTGCCTTACGATGCAACAACGCAGACGACTCAATCGAAAAACCTATATTTAGATTGCAGCCACAAATCCTTTAATACAATACTCAATTCCAATGTCAGCTGACAAGACTAACTTGTAAACAGATCACTGCTACGCAAAGTTAAGGGCGAAAAACACCGTGATTGAGTATACAGGGGATTTGACATGCAGAACATGGGATAAAAAGAGAATGGAAAAAAAGACCAAAGAAATCGGCCTGAGCAGGAAGTCGTTGCCTACTAAACGACCTAAGTGAGTGTGGATTGGCATGCATGACACTTGGCACTTCCTGTAAAACTTCTCCTTTCCACCCATCTGGGAGTATGAGCTTCTTTCAATCGATTGGGCAACGGCAAGAAAAAAAAGAAAAGGATCTTCAAACTGTTCGCACTCTTCCAACCCCCCAGTCAAACCGTTCCTGCAAATGCGAGCGTCATTCCACACAAATTTCATCCGTGGCTGTGTTATATAAGAGATCTTTCGACTAGATTAGACATTTCTTTCAATCATTTTGTCAGCTTTTAAAACACACTTTCAATCATCTAACCTGATCTTTTTGCTACGCAAAATAAAAAGGGAAAAGTTTTTGTCAGCAAAATTGAAAGATTTTTTTTTTTTTTTTTTTTGGAAAAAAACGGGACTTTGTGTAGAAATACTCTGTGGGAATATAAAAGTTGATAAAAGTTGATAAAATGCATCAATTTAAACTAGAAGTGGAAACACGAAGTTTGGTCGAGTTTTACATTTCAATTCGTGATGCGAATACTTTAAAGAAAATTGAAAAAATCAACTTGGGGGAGAAAGGGGGAAAAATGCTTTGAGCAATTTCTGATTTTGTCAATATCAACTGAAATAACAAAGATTTATTAATCTACAATTTCACGGATCAAAAATCTTTTCCCATAGATTTATTTTATTGCTTGTTCTATTTTTTCCCCTTTACCCGACATGATAAAATACAAAAAAATAAATTTACATAAAATATCCAAATGACTACCTCATGAGATTCCATCAAATTAGTTAAAATAAATACTTAAAGTTTGCTTAAATTAATGAAAATAAGTGAAATAAGTGACTTTAAATGTGCGCAGCTGAGATCTGAATGATTGTACAACCGAGCATGCGCAAATCGCGGTTTGTGATAAAAACGTTACCGTTATCTCCCATTATGGTTCAAAAAATACATTGCAATGTATTGCAATGCGTTCGGAATTCAAATATATTATTTGTGCATTAAATAATACATTTCATAATACAATTGAAAAAAATGTATTTAGACAATACATTTGCAAATACAAAACAATAATATTTTGACAATACATTTGCAAATATAAAGGAATAATATTTTGACAATACATTTGCAAATATGAAACAATAGTATTTTGAGAATACATTTGCAAATATAAAACAATAATATTTTGACAATACATTTTACAAAACAAATATTATGTAAAAGTGTATTACAAAACGCATTTCTGCAAAATACTATACATTTCGCAATACATTGCAACGTAGTATTAAACTAAAAAAAAAAATTAGTTGCTTAACCAATCATTTATTTCAATTTTTAAATTTATTTCCGTACAATTACAGATTTTTTCCCCCAAATGCTAATAAAGAATTAAAATAGCAAATTTCTAATTCATTTGCCCTCTAATTTATTCCCAACACACTTTTTCTAAACTCGCAAAACCAATCTTAAAACTGCCTATCACAAAAAATTTATACAATTAACTTCCCTTAACGTTCACGTGTTTACAAATGGTTAATTCATTGGTTGCAATTAAAAAACCTTAACTCAAACCAACCTACAATATCATTTTATTTCTTCTTCACTTCCAAACATCATTGCAACGTCCCTTCACTTCCCCGACACGAGCACGAGCACGAAGAAAAAAGTGCGCCGCGCACCGCATCCGCGCACGCTCGTGCCAGCTTATGGTTTTCGTGCTCGGAAATTCTATCCGCTAGATGAGCCTAGCAGCAGAAACGTACAAGCACAAACACACCGCTTACTGCTTCTTTTGCCCTCATTTCCCTCTCGCATGACTGTCATAGCGAAGACGTGTGCATCTCGCTGCGAGAAACATAATCTGCTTTCTTTTCTACATTTTATTCTCAATCCACATCATATCAATAAATCTTGAACGTATTGTACATACAAGAGCATTATCATCTTTAACATCAACAAACTTTTCAAACCGACAGTCGTTTTGACCTCTGCTGCATTTGTAGTGAATGCACGGGCAATCAATTTCACCATGGTGATGTTGTTACAATTAAATAACCCTTTGAAATTATATTTACGCGGGACAAATTTCATATTACGCAACATCAACTATCTCGCTTTCACACTGCCATTTTTATCAATACTCAAGCTTACCGTAACGAAATTTATTTACCGACGTGTGCGACATGCTAATGCATGATCTGAGGTGAAGTTCACTTTCCATGTTCAATGCACACACATTGAAAGTGTAACGCACCAAAATAAACATAACTAAGACTTATTTTGGTAAAATTTAGAAAACCTTTTATCGTGATACCAATTAATGACGATTTTGTTTATAAAAATCAAAACTTGTCATTTAGTAAGTCTTCACGTGAAATTCTCACGCACTTGCTTCACTTTGAGTGTTACGTCGCCTTTATATTTGAATATTTTAAGCAGTTTCCTTGCAATATAAATGTTTCAAATGTAAGATTACCTATGAAATCGAAATGACAATGCCACGTTGTCTCGTCATAAACAATTCATTTCTTGAAATTTTTTTTTTTTTTACTTTTACTTTACAATAGGTGCATTCAATCTTGAGAAGGTGAATCGACTTATTCATCTGAAATGACTTCTCTAAACCGGATATGACGTTTTTTTGCATCGTATCTCTAAAAAGTCAACTTACAAGAATTCAAAGAAGAGAATTAAGATTAATTCATTTCTAAATCACTTTTTTAACTTGTAGAAGTGACTCATCTTCTGCATTTGTATTACCATTTGTTGTGGCCCAAGCCCTCCCTTATTAATCCTTTAATCCCCTTTCTCAAAATAAAATAGGGGTATCCTGAGATTTGATTCAATATGTGTGTTCAATCGAGAAAACACTTCTTTAAGTAATTTAAGGAGAAGTGAATTCGTCTTCTCAAGATTGAATACACCTAATGTCTGCAGATAAAAACCAATGTGAATATTAGATGTCTTCCGATTAGCGAATACATCTGTTAGGTGGTCAGGAAAGAACCACAAGGTAAGTAAAATACACAAAGAACATTGTTTTATGGTTTAGGATATGGCCTTTATTTAGTGCCAAAATACTAAATAGGCACAATAAGCACCGGCCTAGAAGCCCCATGCTTTTTAGGGGCCCCTCGTGGGTAAACACCTGCTTTCAGTTACCTGCTTCACCATTCATATTGAAAAGGAAGCCTAACTTGCTTGGCCCAAATTTCACCAGCTTTGGGGTCCACCCGCTTCAAAAAATTGTGTGACATCACACATGCCAGCCAATCAACAATCAACGGGTAGCCATTTGGTCACCATATGGTTGACCACATGTTTTACTACATTTCTTCTTTTAATTACTTCTTTTAATTACTTCTTTTAAAAAAATTGACTTCTTTTTGAACGAAAGTGTAACAAGGTAAGCCATTTTGTTTGTATTGATTTGCAATGCCACCTGACTTATCGTAACTAAATTATTCATTTTTTCCCATCAAACCAAAAGCAGGTAACTGAAAGCAGAAAATTTTACCAGTAAGCGAATGTTTACCCGCCCCAATGTAAACACACCTATACACTTGAATCAAGACCCGCCACGTTTAATCAAGAACCACTTGTAACATAAAACGTATAGATTTCATTGTTACAAGGTCAACAAGATGAATAACAGTTGACAACAATGTCAGCAAAGTTATCTGAGAAATGGGGTTAATCAATTCAAAGCACACAATGGCCACGGTGCATTTTAACTTTTATTATTTTCAACTGAAAAGCATGCACCAACAATCAGAGTTGCTCTGATAAATTCAAACAAAAGAAAAAGTAAGACAGTGCACAGAATCTTCTTCTAATGCCCATTAGTTTTCTTAATGGCCCACATAAACACCAGCAAACTGCCATTCTTTGAATACCAAGCAAGTTTAAGGAAATACAAGTCTTAGGCAAAACGATCTGCGTCGAACTAAAGCGCGAGCTGTGGAATTCCCTTTCACGCAGGACCCTTGCGACGACATTTTTAAGGTGGCCAACACAATGGTTCAGTCGTGGAGTGGGAGTTAGGGTAAGGAGAGACAAAAAAAAAATGAATTTTACTAACCCGAAATGACCGGAATTTCAGAATTTAAAACAACAGTCACCTTTAAATAGGAACCGTGGCAATAATTCAAATTAAAAAAAAAAAATTTAAGCCTCGTCTAGATCATCAAGTTCATCGTCCTCACTTTTGGTTAAACATTCACTGTTGCTGTCATCTTCCCTTTCACTCAATTCCTGTGCTTTGTTTTCAAGTTGCATTAATTGTTCACATGCACCGTCAACAACTTTTCAGAACAAACTCAACAAATAAATACCAAAAAATAAAATGTTTGTTTTTTCATCAAAATTAATAAAAAAAATAAAAATAAAAATACCCAAAAATACTAAACTTTTGATTGTTTTTCTTCAAAACACATATTCTGCATGACTCATTAATGTAAGGATTGAAACAATGACATTAAATGACGCTCAAATATTAAATATTGTAAAACTGCTAAAGTTAGTTTTTCACTATAGGCCTTTTGATCGCTACGATCATCATCAGTAGTGTTTTATTTAATCACCAACATGGTTACGTAAATCTCCAACGTAAGGAACATTGCACAAACATTTTTTTCACATACCATCGACATTGACCATAACTGAAGCCTGCTTGACGGGTACGACATAGAAGTGAAATCTCGTACACTCTGTAAGATTCCACTAGGAATCTATGTATTCTGGAATCGCATAATTTGACAATAATCTCGTGAGATTTTATGAGTTTTTATAAGTTCTCGCAAAATTTTACGATATTTCACGAATTCTTGCGAGATTTTGTGAGATTTTAAAAGATTTGACAAGTTCTCCAGACATCCCATAGATAGAAATTTGTTGGGAATCTAGTGGAATTTTGGAGAATCTAGTGGAATCTTGAAAAATCTAGTGGAATCTTGAAGAATCTAGTAGAATCTTGGAGAATATAGTGGAATCTTGAAGAATCTAATAGAATCTTGGCAAATCTAGTGGACTCTTGGAGAATCTTTGAAAATCTTGAGAATCTGTAGAATCCATAAAATTCCAAGGATTCTGGAATCCTGTATGCATTTTCCACCTACGTCGTACCCCTCAAATCTGTCAGATTTCTAAAAAAAAATGTTTTTTCTTCCTCCTGGTGGAAACCCCCAAAACTTTGATGGCCAGGTCAATGCCACTGCAATCCGCTTCCTCTTCCTCGTCAATGAAACATAACTGACAGTGAACTTCGTTCACGTTCAAATCTGTTGAGTGAACGCACTATTCGCGTTCGTAGCATCACTGGCAATTTCAGTGTCCTGGGTCCTCAAAAAACCAAAAAGTAAATTTATTGATTCAATTTTTAACGTTTTCTTAAAATATTAATAACAACAGATTCTGTTCTTGATATTATATTTTTCTTTCATATTCTCCTTTACTCAGTAATGTAAATATGCTTTTTATACATAAAAATTCAATTTTAGATTTTTCAAACGTGATAAACAGGTTTGAAGAAAAAATAAATTCATAAAATACATCCGTCTGGACACAAAAGCATTTTCATATTCATATCGTCTTTACCACTATGCGTCGATAGTTTATGAATATCAATGAAGTGCTTCGACTTATATGCCACTCTAGGGTCCAGCGAGGATGTCGTGTACAATTCAAGAGTCTGCTATGCATACGGTATTCAAAACCTCAACTGACATTTCTACAGCTGAAATTGCAATACTCTCCTTTCTACGTGCAGTTCGAAGGTATGAGCGAAACCGAAAGAAAAAAAAATTGTCTTTCTTAATTCTTGTCACGTCACGGCATTGTAACGATATATGCAGATGCAATCTTTTTTGAACAAAGGTAAGAAAAGAAGAAAAGTGAATCCTTTAGAAATACAATTTCCACCAACTGTCACAGGACAGAAACCCCAATAGAGAAAAAAAGAATTGCTCTATTCTAAGTTCCGTTCAGTATTTCTTTTATTTTATTGAGTAAATGTGAGGGGTATTAATCTGTATTTTATTTCTCATTTTGTATTAGTTTGTATTATAGTTAATCCTTTTGCCACTAAAAGCACATTTTTTTTAACTTTTCGCTATAAAAGGTCAATTTTTCACTCTCGATTTCGGCACCAGTTTGAAGTGGATTAAAGAGTTTTGGCTACAGATGCACCGCACAGTAAAATCACCGAATACCGAATACCGTATCGCAAATATGCAACGTCGCAAATTTGGGCGTCGCATATTTGCAACGTCGCAAATTTGCAACAGTATTAAAACTGGTCGCTAATTTGGTCGTCGCAAATTTGGTCCCCGCCCATAGTTACCAAATATTAAATTTACCAAATATTAAATTTACCAAATATTAAATTTACCAAATATTAAATTTACCAAATATTAAATTTACCAAATATTAAATTTACCAAATATTAAATTTACCAAATATTA
>JAQFXT010001572.1:0-16640 GCA_034683725.1 Strigamia crassipes | reverse complement strand
GAGAATTTCCAGAGAATTTCCAGAGAATTTCCAGAGAATTTCCAAAGAATTTCCAAAGAATTTTCAGAGAATTTCCAGAGGATTTTCAAAAAATTTCCAGAGAATTTCCAAAGAATTTTCAGAGAATTTCCAGAGAATTTCCAGAGAATTTCCAGAGAATTTCCAGAGAATTTCCAAAGAATTTCCAAAGAATTTTCAGAGAATTTCCAAAGAATTTCCAAAGAATTTCCAAAGAATTTCCAGAGAATTTCCAGTGGATTTCCAGAGGATTTCCAAAGAATTTCCAGAGAATTTCCAGAGAATTTCCAGAGAATTTCCAAAGAATTTCCAAAGAATTTCCAGAGAATTTCCAGAGAATTTCCAGAGAATTTCCAGAAAATAAACTAGTCAAGTTAAGTTTTAACCACCAAGATGTTCAGCACTTATTCTAACTCCACTACCAAAATGGTACTTTAGTTAAGACAGACTAGTTCACAGTCTTCTCCATGTCAAAAAGCACCTCCGTGCGCTCCACATATTGTTTCCAGTCGGTAGTCGGGTTCTGGAAGCAAGCTCTTGTAGACGGTATTTTGTTGAAAATGTATCACTGAATTCGGGCCTAACGTGTGGTGCGCATGCGAAAAAGTTTTAAAAAGTTGCCCAAAGTTCGAAAAACTCACGAATTTATTGCACAAAACACGATACTATTTTGTTGTAGATCTTATCATCTCATTCTCGTCGCCAATTGATGTGTTCATCAAGTTTTGTTGAAGTTGGGAGGTGGAGTTGAAATTAGAGTGAACCGGCCATTTGTATGATATTTAAATCAGTAGATGCATTCAATCTCCAGCAGGTGAATTGACTTCTTTGTCTGAAATGACTTCTCTAAACCGGATGTGACGTTTTTTGCATCACATCTTTGAGAAGTCAACATACAAGAAT
The DNA here is from genome assembly GCA_034683725.1 of Strigamia crassipes. Lineage (NCBI taxonomy): Eukaryota > Metazoa > Arthropoda > Chilopoda > Geophilomorpha > Linotaeniidae > Strigamia > Strigamia crassipes. Next base: position 15,719 of record JAQFXT010001572.1, on the reverse strand, counting down.
TCAAAGAAGACAATTAATTTTAATTCATTTTGAAATCACTTCTTTGACTTATAGAAGCGACTTATCTTCTGCACCTGTGTTACCATTTGTTGCGGCTCCAACCCTCCCTCGTTAATCCTTTAATCCCCTTTCTCAAAATAAAATAGGGGCATTCTGAAATTTAATTTAACAAGTGTGTTTAATCGAGAATTCACTTTTAAAAGTCACTTCTTTAAGTGATTTAAGGAAAAGACAATTCACCTTCTCAAGATTGAATGCAACTAATGTCTTTTATTAGTATAACCAGGTGGCGCTGCAGTTGCAGTTTCACGAAAAGGTGATGCACAGGTAACTAGAGATTTACAATCAAAGATGCGGATGAAACAAAATATATTTTAAAAAATGGAAGTTTTGATAATTTGATATCGTAAGACGTTTTTTATTGGAAGCCCCCTCACATTTGACACTCAAAAGCCCCCTCATATTTGACATGGTGGCAGTGCCCTGGGTCGCAAGAACCCTAATGCATCACTGCACTTTTATTCCTTAAAAATTCGACTTTGTTTATGTATTTTCTTTTATAAATATGAAATAAACGAGCAAATATGAAACTGATCGAGTTATAAAAAGAAAAAAATACACCTACCACAACAAAAAAATCAAATTTGTTTTCAGAAAACACAATTGTATTCTATTCCTTTAATCCGATTACACTTTTTTAAAAAGAAAAATAAATTAAAATTTACTTATAATTATTTATTTATTCAAAGCTACACAAATTAAGATGTTTTGGTCTTCATTCTTTAAATCGTGTGGCTCTAAAAAAGGCCTGTGTTATTGGATCTCCAACGGAAATCGACAATTTTAAATCTTTTTGTTTTTAACCGCCAAAACCGTATAAGTATTGATCCGGATCATCAAGTTAATTTCGCTTTGATTAAACTAAAAAATAATTCAAAATCTCACATCTTGCGTTATAACCTTAAGTTGTATTTCTTGGATGCGTAAAACTCCTTATTATTTATTGGCTACAGTCGAACCTCGTTATAACGAATTGTTGAGTGTTCAAATGTAGTTTGAATGATTAGACTGGAATAAAATTGCAAAACCTCACTGCCTTTTAATGAATTTGTAATACAAAAAAAAATAATACGAAGGTACGATAATTAAACAAAGATTAATAAACGATTACGTAATCGAGACAAATTGGAATACCAAACCAATTTATACTTCGCTCTGTGGAAACAAACAACCAATCAAAGACTCCAGAAGAGTTTTTTCCGCACAATCAAACGGCAAAAAACAAGGCAACTGGAATTTCTCCGCCTCCAAACCCAACTTGTAATACTTATCGCGCTCATTGTCACTGGCCACTATCCCCATGATGTAATAAATTCGCGGTCTATTTCTCGCATCAGTCGGCGCTAAAGCCAAATACTTGTCGCAAGCAAGCATCAATCCTTTTTTATTACCATCTGCAATTTTAAAGATAATAACCACTTTTAAAAACCAAAGGTGAAAATCATTAGGAAATTTTTCCAAAGCACAATTCACCACTATTAATGCTTTCGCCGTATCGCCCCAAAACACATGTTCGCTGGCCAACGATCGCCGGAACCAGACAAAGTCGGGAAAAATCCGAACACATTCTTCGAGAAATTCGCTATTTCGTTCAATACAAACACGATAATTTAATGTAAAACACACCCGTAAATCACGATTGAAACTAGACGGTATTTCATTCACTTCAACGCCCATCTTTTTGCAATCGGCGACCACCTGGCGACAAAAATTGCCATCAACGACACATTCGGTGATGCATATACCTTCCGCAAGATGGTGAATACACTTGTCCATAAAACCCCTTTTAAACAATTCTTCAGCCAAATCGCTGTGAACGAGACCCTTTTTTATGTCTCTAGCAGTCACCGAACCCTTTTTCGCAAACTCATCCAGAACTTTAATGTCGAAATTAAAAACCTGTCTTGAAATTGGAAAATAATGTTTGTTCTCTCCATCAATTATCTTCGAAATGGTGTCGTGCAGTTTACCACTTCCTGGAGAACAATTTTTCAAATATCGTTCTCGTCTGCGCTTCATAGACAAATCGTCCGCAGCCAATCCGCTAACTCCTTCCCAATTTCTCACATCTTCGTCCATTTTTTCAAACTTGCTTTTCAATGCCCTAACTGCAGCCTCGACTTCGTTCAATTTAGAAATGGCGTCCAAATCACCGTATGAAACAGCCCGCCGATACCATTCCATCGCTTGGTCGGCATCTTGCGCATTAACCAAGTAATAATTCACCAAAAGCCACGGTGCAAACACATTAAATCGCTTTGCTGCCAATTTCAAATATTTTACGCCTTTTTTCTCGTTGCACTCCACGCCCGTTCCACTTAAATAAAGCAAACCGAGGTTCGAAGCACCGAGCCTGCTTCCATTATCGCAAGATCTTTGATAAAACCTGACCGACTCTTCGAAATCGATCGGAAAACCGATTCCCTTTTCGTACATCACTCCTAAAAAATTTTGCGCGACGGCTACGCCGCAATTAATAGTGGAATCCGATGATTTACGACTCGTTGCGACTCTTTTGATCAATTTAATGCTTTTTTTCACGTCTCTCTCAACGCCAACGCCCAATTCGTACATATTCGCAATATAAAACAGCGCCATTGTGCTTTTTTCCGCCGCGCGCCATAACAATACAAAAATTTCGTTGTAATTTGGAGGTTCCCCGAAACCCATCAGGTATATCGCCTTAACTAGACAAAATTCCGGCAGATTTTTGTTTCCAGAGTTTAAAATTTCCGTTAGTCCATCAGAGGTCATTCGCGTTCCACATGTCGTGTTTATCGAGTCAGCGAGGTCTTGCACGTTCCGGATCTCGTTTCCCAACAAAATCTCGCGCGGTGATTTCGGTTTCGGAATCTTTTTCTCGCATTCGTCACGCAGCGGAATGATGTCAGTTTTATCCGGTTGCAATTCCAACGCGACGCTGAAATATTTGAAAGCCTCTTCGTGTACCTCTAGAAGGCGGTAAGCGCAGCCCAAACGGTAATAGCCGCGAAACCACTCCGGTAACAGCTGAACGGCTCTTTTCGCATTTTCCAACGCCGATCCGGCCGTGTCTTTCCCACCGGCGATCATCGAGTAAACGGCGGATCGGTTGGAATATAATTCTCCGAGCAGTTGGTTCGAGATTTCGCTCGTTTCGATCGCCTGATTGTAGCATCGAAGCGCGTCTTGGTATTTCTTCTCCTTGAATAATGAATTTGCCAGCTCTTTCAACCGGTGTGCGGTGAATCCGTTCTGCTCGTCCGTCAATTTCAATCCGTTCAAAACATCTTCGATGGGTGGCTCGAATTGCTTCAAAATGTGTTCGATTTGTTTTGTTTTACTCTCGTGCTCGTCTTTCGTCATCGTAGGTTTGTAGTTGCGGTGAATGTCGTTCTGCAGCATCGCTAAGTCGTTCAAAAGCGTTTTTTCTCGTTTTCCTAATCCATTTACGCCGAAATCCGTTTTCTGGAGAACGTGGTTGTAAAGACCCAAATCCCACAGATAAATGTCGCCGCATTCCAGCAATGTTTTCTGTCTGCAACTGCTCGTTGTCCACGCTCTTCTCCCGACACCCGTCGCAAACGCTTTCCCTTCGTCCGGCGTGCTTTTCCACTCTTTGTTCGCGCGTTTTCGCCATTGTTTCAAGAAAAAAACGCGAATTATTCGATTTGCTCGCGGGATCCGGAAACAAATCAAATCGATGTAATTTTTCTCGTTGGATGCCATCTAGAAATAAAAATTCGTGAGTTTATTTTTGGATTTGTGCATTATATTATCGATTTTAATTGATCAGGATAGTGCAGCGATGCAATTGTTGCCCAACAGTGTAATCTGTAGTCGACATAGTCACGTGATCAATTTGAAAATCGAAGGTGAAAGTTAAAATGGTTAAAATATCACTTAAATTATTTTTCCGTGTTTATTCTTTGTATTAAATAAATGAAATAAGTTTTGTATTTGTTACTTACCGTAATCGTAATTGAGATTTACTGCATATGTTTACTGGTTCCGTTCTATATTTTCCGTATATAATCAAAATCTGGTTATGTTGTATGTGAATACGGTTCACCTAAAAAGAGAAATAAAAGCAACTTTTAAAGTATTAAAGTTGATCTTTAAATTAAAAGACGAGTGTTTTGCTGATGTATATTACCTGAAACTCAACTTGAATGAAAATCTGATGCTTAAACGTGTCCTCGGACGAAGAAACGATGATATCGAAACTAATGACAGCAACGAAAAGCATAAAGTTGAATTTTGCCCAGCCAATGAGCGCGCTCCTCATTTTATTGCAACGGGTGCCTTTCGCCATCTAGCGCTACCATCGAGCAACATTTATTTAATGGCTTCGCTCAATATCTTCCAAGCTCGAAATCGAGAGGGTAGTCAATCGCAAAAATCGCGTTCGAGATTTTGGAGTCCAGTTGAAATCATAGATTTCAAGAGGATTTCTCAGGTTTTTAGGAGGATTTTTTAGGATTTCAGGAGGATTTATCAGGATTTCAGGAGGATTAATTAGGATTTCAGGAGGATTTATCAGGATTTTAGGAGGATTTCTTAGTATTTTAGGAGAATTTCTTAGGATTTTAAGAGGATTTCTCAGGATTTCAGAAGAATTTATCAGGATTTCAGGAGGATGTATCAGGATTTCAGGAGGGTTCTTTAAACATTTTGATTGATTTTATGGATTTCTAGGGGTCGCGACAAAAAGCTGGGTACTGGTACACCACAGGGTACCCTGTTGGGTACCCTTGGTGTAGTAATGAATTGTTTTTAAACTGTATTTTTAACAATTTCAATCATTTTAGTGTTTAATGATTGTAAAACTAACTATTTCATATTAAAAAAGTGGTTTTTTGAAGTTAATAATGGAAACATTAAGTTATTCCTTTACTGTATTTTTTGAAGCATCACCATTTTGATTTTGCAGTTTCCTGGAATTATTAATCGATCACCAGTTTTGGTTTATCCATCAATTACCAGTTTTGGTTTGTCCAATCCTAATAATAATAATATCTTTGGTCACAATTCCTCCAGTTGATCTAACTGTACTTCCTTAAAAATACAAATATTTTGAAATAAACTGACCACTACCTCACTACTGTGAGAAAATCATCAAAAATGGCATGAAAGCATTAAGACGCATTTGAAATTTCTTTTTCTTTGCTTTTTTTTAATACTGTTTTTGGTTTTTGTATAAACAGCACAACAGAAAGCAAATAACACACCTAACTGCGAACAGGTGTGAGGCAATTACGTTTTTGGGCCTGTTTGTAGTTTAGTTTTTTCGTCTCGGTTCTGCAAGTAAGTCGCATTTATATATTTACATAACACGAGATACGAAACTGGAATGTACCGTACAACATGTCAAAACGCTATAAAGTTATGTGATGTGACATAACAGTAGGCAGCGGATGATAACGTATCACTGCGTAACGTAACATATCGCTGCGTAACGTAGAAGTTACATAATGTAACGTAAAAGTTACTAATGTAACGTAAACGTTATATAATGTAACATAAAAGTTACTGACGTAACGTAATGTGAAAGATACATAACGTTATATAATGTAACGTAAAAGTTACTGACGTAACGTAATGTAAAAAATACATAACGTTTTATAATGTAACGTAAAAGTTACTGACGTAACGTTATGTTAAAGATACATAACGTTTTTACATAAGGTACCTAACTTTATGACGTAACATTATGTTAAAAAAATATTCGTTTGTTCATTTTTTTTTAAGTTTAAAAATTATCGATAGATTATTCCAATACACCACAGGGTACCCAACTGGGTACACCATGGTGTAGTGGTATCCAGCTTTTTGTCGCGACCCAATTTCTAGGAATTTTGGGATTTCTTGGATATCAGAGATTTGCTGTGGATTTGAAGATTTTAGGTGGATTTCTTTATAGGTTTTGCTTGATTTTGCTACAAATTATGCAACAATTTAGAAGCGTTTATAAATTTCTAAGATTTCCAGAAGATTTCTAAGATTTCCAGAAGATTTCCATAGGATTTCTTAGATTTTTAGAGAATTTCTATGATTTCTTTAGGATTTCTAAGATTTTCAGAGGATTTCTAGAGGATTTCTAGGATTTCTAGAATTCCCAGAGATTTTCCAGAGGATTTCTAAGATTTCCAGAAGATTTCTAGTATTTTTCTGGATTTTTAAGATTTCTAAGATTTTAAAATCCAAAATCTTAACCTGATTTCCAGCATTGGCTACCCCTCGCTTGAAATACGGTTTAAAAACAGTCTATAATATTTGTTGTTAAATGACAATTAAAGCACGCCATGTTTTCCTCCAAAGGCCTTTCGACTGTTGCCAGTCATCCTCAGAACAAGACATTTAGATAACAAACATTGTAATCAAATTCGAAGAGATACACATTAGAAATAGAAGTTTTATTAATCCATTTATGCTTTTTTAGTTATCATTTTTATATTTCATAGAATTAACACTAAAAATAAATGAGCAAACTCATATTCACTTTTCAACAACAAAATATGATCTCGTATACAGAGTGTTTTGTTTAAGACGTTACAGTCAATTTCCAGAATAAATATACACTGTTTAAAAAAAACTAAGCAGACCAGCCTGTAGCAAAATTGGGATGACGAATCCAATAATGTAATCAAATTTTATGCCAGACATGCAACAATGCACTTTTCATTCGCAAACTCGTTAACTGGTCGAAATAGAGCAAAAATTCCAATGAGAAAGTTGAAGAGAATCTTAAAATTACCCTAAAAAACATTGCTAACCAATAGAAAATTTAAAACAATAACTCCAAAAACAATAAACACATAGCACAATGAAATTATTTATTTCAAAAATGACATAAGAGAATGAAAAGATAAATTTACAGTAAATGTTCAAATTGTTTTCCATTTTCACCAATACATAGCTGAAAATGTGTTATTTGATTGGTGTACATTTTTTCAATTTTTAAAAAATATTTTCTTATGTCATTTTTGAAATAAATAATTTCATTGTGCCATGTGTTTATTGTTTTTGGAGTTATTGTTTTAAATTTTCTATTGGTTAGCAATATTTTTAAGGATAATTCTAAGATTCTCTACAACTTTCTCATTGGAATTTTTGTCTATTTCAACCAGTTAACGAGTTAGCGAATGAAAAGTGCATTGTTGCATGTCTGGCATAAAATTTCATTACACTATTGGATTTGTCATCCCAACTTTGCTATAGGCTAATCTGCTTAGTTTTTTAAACAGTCTATTTTTATTCTGGAAATTGACTGTAACATCTTAAACGAAACACCCTGTATAAATATAAACCAAATATAAACATCAAAAATCCTTCCCACCAAAAAAACCTGTTTATAACTTAATTTACCCACCACTAGAGTTATTTTCCTGCCAGGCATCCTTGACTTCCCACCCTCAGGCCCTTTAACAGTCTTTTTTTGCCTTTTTCTCTCCATATGATCTTTTGATTACATACATTCAACATCACATAACAAATAATAAGACATTCAAACGAGGTAAATTAATTACAATCATTCTCAACTTGCATTTCAAGTTGCACAAAGCATGTAGCATGTGCCAGCAAAATTGATAACCTTAACTTACATAAGCAAACATTAGGTAACATTTTTAATGTAAATCTATCAAAATAACACTCAAACCCATTGTGCTTTTATACCTTTAGTTGCAAAGCACATCTGAATGTGGATTTGTGCATGAAAAACATCTTTTTGTGTTTATTTCCTTCTGTGGCTGCAAAATCACAACAAAAAAAAAACATTCCAACAAGTGTTTTCATACTTCCAGTAGCTGCCAATGGCACTCACCATTGATGATTTTCTTCTATCTCTTGGTAAACCAGGTAGATATCAAATAATTGCCTGTTTTCTACTATGGAGCAACACATACCCAATTGCTTTCAACAACTTTGTGACAGTGTTTTATGGAATAATACCCAAACATCATTGCAAGGTATGAATGTTTAATTATTATAAATAAAATGTTGAACTGTTGACTTCTAAGTCAGGAAAAGTGCCTTTGGCATGGGTGTGAATGGCTTGATAGAAAATCTACTTTTTGTTCATTAATTTTTTAATTTTTTTTTTACAAGTCATTTGGAGGCTACAACTCGACCTATTTGATGGCAGTTAATCATACAAGTCAAAGTTGTTCTGAAATGGATAATCTACTTAATGAAACAATTCCATGTAGTAATGGGTGGGACTATGACCCAAAACTTAAGCGGAAGTCTATTGTGTCTGAGGTAAATTATTGATAGATTTGTTATTTAATGGCCGCCGTAATGGGAGCGATATGCATAAGCGCGGTTTCTGAAATAATCGCACTTATTCATGTACCCTGTTAAGGTGTGACGATGTCGATCTGAGGTGTGTATTTTGAAAGAAATGACACGTCAGGGGGTTAAGTTCACAAGACCATACGCAGTTTGCGCCATGTATTTTTACGTTATAAAAACCCCCATTATGCCTATAACTATAGCAGAAAACTCATAAGTCTAACGGAGCTTACACTACATTGAAAAATAGCGTAGCCAATCCGGTAATTTTCCACTATTTACGTCACTGTGACATCACTGACCAAAAATTGCGATTTGCAATGACCTCGTTCGCCGCCATTTTGAATTCTCCGCTTCATTCGCGAGAGGAGCACGTGTTGCTGTTTATCTCATTGTTTTTCTTTGGAAATCATTTCAATTCGCAATAATAAAGTTGTGGCATTGTTTCGAATTAGTTAAAACAGGAATTGTATCTATATTTAATATAAGAAACAGTTCCTAGTTTCGGAAATCACGTGACTTTGTAAGGCAAGTCGACTTTTATAACTGTAACGTGAAAGCGCAAGCGCAAACTGAACTTTTATATTTTTACGTTACAATATTTATAACGTAAAATTTACTATAATTTTAAGGGAAAAGTACATGGTGCAAACTGTGTATTATTGCAGCATGCTCTCTTGAGTAATTGGCGTGAATTATGAATCGCGCTTACGAATATCGCGTCCATTATGCGGCCTCTTGTTTAAAAATAAAATAATATTTTTTATTTGTGTTTTTCAGTGGGATTTGGTGTGTGATAATAAATGGCAGCTAAGTCTTGGATTTAGCATATATTTTGTAGGTGTAATGGTTGGTGGACTTTCCGGTGGATATTTAGCGGATAAAATTGGTCGGCGGCCCATAATCTTGTCCACGATTTACATACAAGCGATTTTGGGATTGTCGGTTGCGTTTATTGAAAACTATGTAGTGTTTGTTGCTATTCGATTTGTCCACGCGATTGCATTACAGGTAAATATGCCATACTGGGTACCACTACACCATGGAGTACCCCGTTGGGTAACTTGTAGTCAGGGTTGCGTGCATTACTGCAATTTGGTAACTAGTTATCGTTACCGTTATTTAGCCAAAATAGTAACTAGTTACCATTCATTATCGTTACTTATTTGTGAATCTCGTTACCGATACCGTTACATTTTCTATACCGTTACGTTATGTAAATTATTAAACATTTTTCGTTTTGGGCCAAGAACATCCAGAAGGTGTTTGTTTTGGGCAAAAAAAGTCCAGAAATTATTCGTTTTTGGTTTAAAAAATTCCAAAATTGTATGTTTTTGGCCAAAAACATTCAAAAATTGATTGTTTATAATCAATAACGTCCAAAATTTATGTGTTTTTGCCATGATACAATGTAACGATAACGTAATTTCGAGTACCGGTCCATTACTGCTAAATAAGTAACTAATTACCGTTAAGTTATGCTGGCAGCATTATGTAATGCGTTATCGTTACAGTTACGTAACAATAACGGTGTTACTGGTAATGAAGTTATTGTAACGGTAACGTATGCAACACCGCTTGTGGTGTAGTGGAATATTCCATCAATAATCTTTAAACTTAAAAAAATGAACAAACTAATTTTTTTTAAACATAATGTTACATCATAAGGTTAGGTACCTTACATGAAAACGTTATGTACCTTTAACTTTTATATTACGTTATGCAATTTTTACGTTACGTTTTACATTATGTACCTTTTACATTATGTAACTTTTACATTATGTTACGTTAGTAACTTTTATGTTACATTATTTAACTTCTACGTTATGTTAAAACGTTATGTGACATCAATCTGTTTTCCGTGGTCACACCAGGCCCACCATGATGCACGGCGACTTCTGGCCTTGTGTGCTCGTTCTGTGAGCCTCAGGGACCTGAGCGTCCCAATTATATGCGCCATGCGTTACTAGCGCATGGCACGATAGAAAACAAACAGGAACTCGCTGGCCACGCGGTCTCCGATTGCGTGACCAGCAGTCAGAACATTGGAATGGAGTTGAGGAACTTCATGCAACATGGAAATCACACCTAGGTGCACTGGCCCCTAGACAAACCAACTAAATAAAGGAAACTTACATTTAAATAGTGCGTCTTTGTGTGTTTCATTGTAATCTAAAGTGTGTGTTGCATCCAGCAACACCTGGCCATCCCCTTGACCACGTGGCGACCATGACCAAACACTCACAACCGATTGCCACCTAACACGAACGCCAACAATGCGTTCCGGCATCATATTACAGTTGCTAAAATGGCGTCGCTTATACTGTTTTTGAAAACATCTAAAAATCTGTCTTGTACGATTGAGTTATATTTTTGACGACCGAGACCAGATATTTACAAAATTCTTTTGATATTTGTTATGTATAGCTTTGCCACTCATGTTCATTTATCTTATTGATGGAGATGCTGCAACCAAAAATGAGGGACAAAGCAGGCGTCGTTTCTAGTCTAGGATGGACAACCGGAATAGCAATAATCGCCATCATCTGTTGGCTCGTAGATGATTGGCGCCACGTACAATTAGCCATGACAATCCCTAGTGCCATCTCCTACTTTTACTTTTGGTACAATAACATTAATAACTGTGTAAAAATTTATATTTTTAAAGTAATTTTTGACAAAGGTTTATTCCTGAATCTCTCCGCTGGCTGATCGCACAACAGAAGGTGGACAAAGCAGAGACATTAGCACGTAAAATTGCAAAATTCAACAACATCGAACTAAGTGTCGATGTACGATCACAAATCGAACAACTAAGCCTGGATTGCGCAGTTAGAGCGCAGAATAGTCTCGATAAGAATTATACTTTACTCGATCTATTTCGAACTCCGAAAATACGGAAATATACATTAATCAATGCGTTTGTGTGGTAGAAATCAATATTTGACAAAATGATTTATGTTACTATATAATTAATTATATTTTATGTAGGTTTACCGCGTCTACGGTCACTTATGGAATTTCCTTTGGTTTGACGGCACTTGCCAGTAATGTTTACTTGACCATAGTCATCAGTAATTGCATCCAAGCGTCGTTGTGCGGAGTCAGTTTTATTTTGTTACGAAAGTAAAAATGAAATTATATAAATGTTACCAATTTTAACTTCAAATAACTTACAACTTATAACTTATAACTGATAGATATAATAAGTTATAAGTTTGTACGTTCAGAATGTAACTTGGGAAAGTGGACAAACACTGTTTTGGCTAGGAGGCCATGAACAGCACCGGACGCATGACAAATAGTAAGAAATGACACAAGAAACTGTTTTATTGCATGGTAGCCTTTATTCAGTTGTTTAGGGGCAGTCTCTTTGATGTCTTTTTCTGTTGCTTGGGTGATGTTGCCATTACCCAACCTTGGCCAAACGCCGACCAAATGGTCAGCATGGCCAGCATTTGCTTATTGTCCATGCCATGTGGTATTCACGGTACTAGGAACAATATACTAGTCAGTTCCCTAAATGCCGACATGGTGACAAGGATACCAGAGAATCACGATCCCACTTATGGGCTGGTTCCTGTAAGACCCTCTCCTGACTGGAAGTCTGTCCCTTTTATAGGGCCCTTTGTTACCAAGGACTACCTTGTCATTGGTTGATGACGAATGACATCATCAACTATCACCCTCCCCTTTTGTTATTGGTGGGTTGTGTTGGCCATTGGGAATGTGGTTGCAGTGACCGGCAATCGATCACATACTTATAAAAACGAATTGTAAGTTATAAGTTATTTGAAGTTAAAAAACCTTAAAAAAAACTTTTAATTTGGCTGAAATGTTAATTATTTGGATGGATTTTTTTAGGTTTGGCCGGAGACGACCGGTTGTGATGACCTTAGGTCTGTCTGGAACATTCTGTATTATTATACCACTGATTTTCTATTTTGGTGGAGGTAAGTAAAAATGACTTGATTGCATTTCATTATTTAAGCATAGCAGTGATTGTTGAATATACTTCATCACACAGATACATCAATATCTACAACTGCTTCAACTGTTTGTGCTGTTATTGCTAAAATATTTATGTCTTTTACTTGGACTATTATTGCAGTTTATACAATAGAACTCTATCCCACAGTGATAAGGTATGATTAATTAAATTAACTTGTGAGTGTTTGGGGGCCATAACCTATTCCGCGCGTCCCTTTTCCGCGCGTCCCGTTTCTACCTCGTCTCGAATTAAAATTTAAATTCCGGCCGTCCCTATACCGCGCCAATTTAATTATAGAAGTTTAATGAATAAATCATTTCTGGTCCCGTTTCCACGCCGAATTGTCCAGTCACTTGTTTGGCCGTTTGGCCACGAAATAGTGGCATCCAGCCACGAAATCGGAACGGTGCGGAATCGGAACCAAAAAAGCGCAGAGTAGGAACGCGCGCAATCGGTCTGACGTGGTGTTTGGTTACTGTTTTGAAAAGCTTTTTGCCTTTTTAGAAAAAAAATCACTTTTTTCTAAGCAAAAAACAATTTTCAAATGCAAATATTTTCGGACGGGCCCGCAATTGTGAGTGTTCGGCTATAGACGCCACGTATGTGGTCAAAGGGATGGCCATGTGTTGCTAGTCGCAACTCACAATAAATCCAAATAACCACACAAACATGTACTATTTAATGAAGAATAATCTTTATTACATTGGTTGTCTAGGAGCCAGTACACCTAGCATGTGGAATCCTGTTGCATGGGGTTCTGTAAACCCCATCTTAAGTTCCTGACCGCTGGTCGTGCGATCGTAGACCACGTGACCAGCGAGTACAAGGTCATTTTTATTGCACCTTCCTTCAGGGAAACATGGCGCACACAACTGGGATGCTCAGGTTCCTATGGCCCACAGGATCAAAAATCGCCGTGGATCATTTCCGGTCTTTTGCGAATGCGTGAACTGACTGTATAAGTCATGACCGTGTCAAGTTGCAAGGCAGAGTGGAGTCCAGAAGACATGTGACCCATGCACATGACTTTCAGTTTTTGCCAAGTCCCTGTGTGCGAATAGCCATAATCCAGGGGTCGGCAACCTTTTGAGACAGAAGAGCCAAAAGTTACAATTTACAAAATTTCCCAGTTTTTAAAGAGCCACTAACATTTTTGTTTCAATTTTATGGTATTGAATTAATACAATATTAAATTAGGTCCCATACAGCCGGCTAGTTCGCAGCACGGCTGTAGGGCTGGGCCTGGTTCCCAAGCGGCTGTCAGCTGTCCGTCTGCAGTATAATACTGTTTTTATGAGTTTTGAAAATAAAATAATATAATTATTAATATTTGCACATGGAACTAGAGAGGCGCATCTTGACATCGAAAAAGCCGCATGTGGCTAGCGAGCCGCAGTTTGCCGACCCCTGCCATAATCGGATCGCAGCTCCACCTATTGCTAGGGAACCATTGGTCAGTGACAAACTTAATCTCGCATATCACCAAAGATTTCAGACTTTTAAATCTCACAATGCAAATCTTTTTCATATATAAAAATCAATGAAAATTTTGCGCAAATTGTTATAAATTCTTAGTTTTATAAAAATGCTATGCACATTCATGAAATCATATATACAAATTCTTGTAAATTCTCAGAAATTCTGAGTAAATGATGGAACTTTGACGCAAGCTTACAAAAGCTTTTGCGTACCAAAGTAAACCTAATGTACTGTTGTGTTAAAAAAACTGGATGTTCACTGTATACTGGCATTTGAAATTATGAATAATTTCATGTTTTGCCACTATGCGGAGTATAATCAGGATGATACCCAATAACTTTTGCAATTCATGTTTTATAGGAGTTTTGGACAAGGAAGTGCAGGATTTAGTACTAGGATTGGTGGGATTTTATCTCCTCAAATAGCTCTATTGGTTAGTACACAAAATGACAAGAAAATTAGAAAATAATTTGATAATTTATTTATTTATTAAGGGCAATGCATTGTGGAAACCAGCACCATTTCTGATAATTGGAATGTTTGGAATCACATCATCTCTTCTCATTCTCCTACTCCCAGATACTCATCGCAAACCAATGCCTGATATGATTGAAGATGTGGAAGGCATAATGTCATTGAAAGCAAAACCTGATAAAACACCAACTACACAAATTCAGAGTGGACAAAACAAAACTGGAGCTGATAACCAAGCTTTTGAGCTGAAAGAAGCTAAACAACAGTGAAACACACGTCGATAAGCATTGTTGTTTTAAATACTGTATTACTGTATTGTTTTTTAAAAATGTTTTACATATTAGTTATGTATTTTTTTTTACGATTCGTTACAATTTTGTCATAAATTATGGTTATTTCTAAAATTTTAACGCGTTTTTTTTTACAAATTGTAATGTTTTGTAAACAATTTGTCGCGATTTTGTATGAAATTCTGATAAATTTTAAAGTTTTATTATAATTTTGTGTGAAATTAGCTTTATTTTTTAGAATATTTTCCGATTTTGTAAAATCGTATACTGGATGTTAAGAAAAAATATTTTGTACTTGCTTACAGCCACATGCCGGTGTAAACGGGGTTTACCGGCAGTCTAATTAAACTCGGCTTAAAGGGACTGTCTGGCTCATTTTGAATTTTTTTTAAATTTTAATTCTGTACTTTTTAAAAATAACAGAAAAATTTAATTATGCACAAAAACTGTAATAATGGATTTTAAAAAATTGTTATGTAGGCTGATGTGACAGTCACGTGATTGGAATGGCCATTGTTTATTGGTCGAGCGCCTACTAGGTGCCCAATGAAAATAAAGCACTGCATTGAGGCGGGAGAAATATCCCAAAATAGAAGAGCATTATGTATTCAGAATGAAACTTGTCTACAACAGCAGTTGCTGTTCTTTTTCCTGGGCTACACCCCCAAGAAAAAGAGAAATAGTTCACACGAGCATATGGTTTTAAGAAAAAAAAGTCCCATAACAATTAAATATCTTTAAATTGTTTTTAAAACAGAATTAAGAAAACTGTATTACAAATGTAATTTCTAACTACTAATGCGTATTTTATCTATCAAACACGTAATAGCCAAACTCTCCCTTTAAAGCGGATATCAGGGATATCAGGGATTTGCTATGGATTTTAAGATTTTACAGAACAGCCACTGCTTATTTGACCAATCTTGAAATGCGTAATAAATCGAGGGGGTCGCCAATCACAAATATAGCGTACGAGATTTTAAAATCCTTTACATCTTTGAAGGATTTTACAAGGATATCTTAGGATTTTACAAGGATTTCTTAGAATTTTTTAAGAATTTTTTAGGATTTCTTAGGATTTCACAAGGATTTCACAAGGATTTCACAAGGATTTCACAAGGATTTCACAAGGATTTCACAAGGATTTCACA
>JAQFXT010001571.1:0-16655 GCA_034683725.1 Strigamia crassipes | reverse complement strand
TCGAGAAAATCAACTGTTTTATCGAGAAAATCAACTGTTTTATCGAGAAAATCAACTGTTTTTCGAGAAAATCAACTCTTTTTTCGAAAAAATCAACTGTTTTTTGAGAAAAACAACTGTTTTTTGAGAAAAACAACTGTTTTTTCGAAAAAATCAACTGTTTTTTTGAGAAAATCAACTGCATTTTCGAGAAAATCAACTGTTTTATCGAAAAAATCAACTGTTTTATCAAGAGAATCAACTGATTTTCCGCGAAATTAACAATTTTTTCTACTAAACTTATTTTTTCTAAATCATTATTTTCTCTGACTTTCTACAATTGCACTTTCCATTCAATCAAATCAATTAGCCCAACTCTTTCCCACTAATCACACCACTTTAAAACTTAAATAAAAAATAAAAAAGAAAAAAACCTTTAAACAAATCTGTCTTACCTGGCATCGAGGAAAATGAGTTTGAGATCGAGAGAAGCTCGGAACATAAACATATTGCTGTGCATCTTTATCTCGGTGATTGCACTCGGGGGCAGCGAGTGGCCCACTGCCACCAGACCCAAGTTCTGATAACAAGTTTCATACGGTGCAATGTCGAGCGAGTACTGCTTGATTTTAAGGTAACCACTACAATGGATCACCTGTAAAAAAAAAAAAAAAAAAAAAAAATTAAAAACACAATAGAAACGCATATAAAACGAAAAATGACGCGCCATTTTCTTCACGCATTCCGCCTTTTTAATAGGCCCATAATGGCGGCAGGAAACGACCCCCCACGTCAACCATTCACCCCTTTGCACACAAAAGACACCGCATCCAAAGGTGAGGACTAACAAAACTCACCTTGTAACCTCCAGAAGTGAGACCAGCGTTTCGTTTTGCCAAAACACATTTCATTCGCAGGAAAAATGATCTCTCCATTTCGAATTCTATGCAGAAAAAAAAAAAAAACATTGAAAAATGTGTTTTAAACGGGCCCATGGGGCAGGGGCCCAAAATTCCATCAAAAAAAAAATTTTGGGAGTATAGATTTACACAAAAAAAATTTTTTTTTAGGAAAAATTGATTATAAGGGCCCCAAAAATGAGTTAAAGAAGGGGCCCTTGAGGCAGGGGCCCAAAATTCCACCCAAAAAATTTTTTTGGGAGTAAAAATTTATATAAACAAATTTTTTTTTTAGGAAAAATTTATCATAAAAGTTCCAAAAACGACTTAGAGAAGGGGCTCATGCATCGGGGGCCCCTAAATTCTAAAAAGAAAACCAAAGTTCGAGTAGAAATTTTTTTTTGGTAAAAGTTGATCAATAGGGTCCCAAAACGATTGCGAGAAGGGGCCCGTAAGTCAAGGGCCCAAAATTCCACACAAAAAATTTTTTTTGGTGAAAATTGATCAACTTGGGCTCCACAAACAAGTGCAAGAAGGGGCCCATGTGGCGGGAGCCCCCAAATTTAAAAAAGAAAACAAAAATTTGGGTACAAACTTAAAAAAAAAAATTTTGGTAAAAATTGCCAAGTGCCCCAAAAACGACTTACAGAAGGGGCCCATGAGTCAGGGCCTCCAAATTCCAAAAATAAAAATAATTTGGGGGTAGAAATTTTCAAAAAAAATTTTTTTTTGATTAAAACTGATTAAATTTGGGCCCCCAAAAAGAGCTGCGAGATGGGCCCCACGAGTCCGCCATGTATATTCGTGTTACCTGCCAATATGTGGTTAGGAGGAACGGGTTGTTGCAAGGTGAGCACGGATGTCATTTCATCGTGATCGGCAGGGTGGATGTATTCGTAAATACTATTCCCGGTTAATTCTACCTGTAAATTAGAGAGATTATTAATATTATTTTTTTGGATGAATGTCAAGTGGATGTAAATTGGAGGGATGTGGTGAAGTTGTCATGGGAACGGAAGTTATGATCGATTTGTGCGGCAAGGGTCGAGAGGATTACCGGGTGGCGCTAATGAGGATTTCACGAGGTAACTGTCGCGAGCCAATTTCCGTTTATTAAGTGGATCACTTCTCATTAAGAGAATCTCTCTCTCTCTCTCTCTTTCTCTCTCTCTCCCCTCTCTTGCCATTGCACGGCTCATTATTCGGCGCGCATGCGCTGGTGGGGTTTGGAGATGAATCGCGTGTTTCCACGATTCCGATTGGTTTTGCAGATGAAGTAACATAAACTATCCGTCGTATTAACACGGTAAAAATACTTAAAATTGAGGTTTCGTGGAGTAAGGTGTAATAAAGTCTTGAGAGATTACATTTTGTGTTAAAAATTTTTTAGAATTAGAGATTTCACGTGAAAAAAATCCGTAAAATCAGAGAGTTTCATATTTAACGTAAAAAATTTCTAGAATTAGAGATTTTACTCGAAAAATCCTGCAAAACAAGAGATTTTATTTGAAAAATTCTATAAAACTAAAGATTTTACACGGAAAAATGCCCTAGAATTAGATATTTCATTTGAAGAATTTTTGGAAATAAGGAATTTCGCTTGAAAAATTTCCTAAATCTTAAAATTTTGATTTTGCTTGGAAGATTTTTTAAAACTCGAAATTTCACGTGAAAAAATCTTTAGAATTAGAGATTTCACATAAAAAAATCTTTAGAATTAGAGATTTCACACGAAAAATCCTGTAAAACTACAAATTTCACATGAGAAATCTCTAGAATTGGAAATTTTACCTAAAAAATGCCCTAGAATTAAAGATTTTATCTGAAAAATGTCCTAGAATAAAGATTTTATCTGAAAAATGCCCTAGAATTAAAGATTTTACATGAAAAATTTCCTAAAACTCGAGATTTAACATGAAAAATATCCTAAAATTAAAGATTTCATACAAAAAAAATTCCAAAATACTAGAAATTGCATATAAAAACCACCCAAAGACCAGAAACTTCATACGCAAACCAATAAACACACTTCCACACTTGACATTTTACATCAAAACTGCTCAACTAACACCAAAAGTTTTGACATTTTATAGAAAAACAGCTGATTAATACACACCAAAATCAATACCCTAAAAATATAAACACCAACAACTTAAAAAACATAACTAAACATCCAAAAAATTTAACATTTTATCCAAACAATTCAATAAACACAAAAATCTGACCTGAGACAATCCTAAATGTACGGAAGCCGTTTCGGAGATGTACATAATCTTGCCATCGGGCGCGACGACGAAAATAAATCCATCCAACGTCTGTAAAACAAGATAACGCTCAAATCAATTGAATATCGAATGACTAGCACGCATCTCTTGACCACCCCCGCTCGTTATTACAAGTGGCCCGTATGTGCGGCCGTGTAATTCAATGGTCAACACCGTCCCCTCAGGACGACAATTACAAACTGGGCTGATACGAGGCGTCCAACCGAGATAATGCCTGCCCATTGTATACAAACGAATAACAACGCGATCGATTTTGATTCTTTTACTTGATGGCGCGCAAAACTTTCCTGCAATGCAGCGCGGCATTGCAGCAAAGCGCAGCTGCCATGCAGGAAAGCCAAATTTTCTTCGCTTTTAAAACTCGTTAAAATTCGATTTTTATTTCGATTTTTTTTTTAAAGAAATTTTTTTTTTTTTTTTGTGAAAGGGAAAAATCGTGATTAGTGGTCGGTTATTGTTTGTCACAACAGGGGGTGATTTCCGATGAAAAGAGCCACGTGTCGCGCCCCCTAATCGACGTGTGCCCAATTTGAGTTGTCCAACGTTCCCTTCTCGTTAGGTGGGAATCAAAACGCGCGGTGAGCGAATCATTAGAGGATCGAAGAGGCGGCGTATCGTTGAATGAAGAAATAAGAACTTACTTGAAGCAAATGGGAACCGAGTTCCTTAATTGCGCCCTCTCGAGTTGCGCTGCTCGGTGGTGGAAGGGCTCCCCAAGCATCTCCTAAACCTGGATGGGAATAGAAATGGAAAATTGGTGATTTCATTTCGTGTTAAAGTGAAAACAAATCGTTAAATTTAGTGTAAAAATGAAGAACAAAAATGGAAGTTTGTGTGGAAGTAAATAAAAGTGGTAAAATGTTTGTATGTGAATGGTAGAAATCTTGTAGCAAAGATAAAAAAAAGGATAAAATGTTGTGGAAAAGTGGAAAAAGTGATTAAATTTTGTGGAAAAGTGGAAAAAGTGATCAAATTTTGTATAAAAGTGGATAAAATAAAAAATAAAAAATAAATTTTGGCTAGATATAGCAAAAATGATAAAATTTTGGGTCAAAATGGACAAAAACAATAAAATTTTGTACAAAATAGATTGAGTTTTGCACAAAAATGAACAAAAGTGATAAAATCTTGTATAAAAATGGACAAAAGTGATAAAATCTTGTATAAAAATGGACAAAAGTGATAAAATCTTGTATAAAAATGGACAAAAGTGATAAAATCTTGTATAAAAACAGACAAAAGTAGTAAAATCTTGTATAAAAATGGACAAAAGTGATAAAATCTTGTATAAAAACAGACAAAAGTGATAAAATCTTGTATAAAAACAAATAAAAGTGATAAAATCTTGTATAAAAACAGACAAAAGTGATAAAATCTTGAATAAAAACAGACAAAAGTGGTAAAATCTTTATCTTTTTGTTCAATTTTGTTCAAAATTGGACAAAACTGACAAAATGTAATCGATTTTATCACTTTTGTCCCTTTATATGCAAAATTAAACAAAAGTCACAAAATGTAATCAATTTTATCACTTTTGTCCATTTTTACACAAAATTTGCTAAAAGTATTGTGAAAAATCGATTTTGTGTTTGACATTGCTGTGTTTGGCACGTTGGTTATATATATATCTGTGAATCTCGGCCATTCCATTTCCGCTGTTTACTTGGGCACGTGTATTTCGTGACGACGCACGGCCGTCGCCTCGTTTTTCGAAACCCGCAAGTAAACATTCCCGTGCAGCGGCTCATCTCATCCACATCATGTGCGAACCTCGCACCTGAAAACTCTCATCCATAATATCTTTTTTTTTTTCTTTTTAAATCACAAATAAACCCCGTATGGTGCTAATTTATCTTCCGAATAGTAACCGGGGGTCGCAATTTCACGGGTCATATCGACCGCTAAGGTTCCAGTCTCACCCATTTCCTGTTCAAACTGTATAGTTGTACTAGTTTGTATTATTTGCCGTGTAATTTTATTTTCTGCAAGCACACTGAACAAAAAAATGCATTTACGCTTAAATAGAAGTAAAATATGCATATTTGCATCAAAATAATGCCAATTATGAACGAAAACATGTGACATTTTCACCTAAAATAGCATTTTCACACACAAAACTGCAATTATGAGTCTAAAAACTGCATATTTGCTAGAAAAAATGCATATTCGTACCGAAAAAATGCATATTCGTACCGAAAAAATGCACATTCGTACCGAAAAAATGCATATTCGTACCGAAAAAATGCATTTTCGTACCGAAAAAATGCATATTCGTACCGAAAAAATGCATATTCGTACCAAAAAGTGACATTTTCACATAAAAATTGCATTTTTACACACAAAAATTGCATTTTTACACACAAAAATTGCAATCATGCATTTAAAAATTGCATTTTTACTCACAAAAATTGCAATTATGCGTTAAAAAAGTACATTTTTGCACCAAAAAACTGCAATTACAAGTCTAAAAACATATTTTTTTGGATCTAAAAATTGAATTTCAGCACCTAAAATACATATTTACGCATAAAAATGTATTTTTCTACTCAAAAACCCCAAAGAATTGCCTTCAACCAGCAACGAAATTGCGTTGGAACTTGAAACTACCCATAGAAAACACCAAAAAATAACCCCACCCGCAATTTTTCATCCTCCAATAATTATCCAAATAATAAAAATTTCAAAAAAAATATGTCAAAGATTATTTCACTTATAAACCGAGGGTGGCTTACGCACTAAACTCGTGGTGGGCATTTCCAATTAACCCCGGCGTCGAAGCGCGACTACCTTTCGGTGACAAATGGGCGTCAGCCAACTGGTCGTGCTTGCACCAGACGCCCTTTTTACGAACGCTGATGGGGGTCCTCCGGATGAATCATACACTTAAATTCACCTTCTTCGCGCAACCCTCATCAATACAACGAAAATCCACCTCCAAAAGGGGTCCGTCAAAAAAAAAAAAAAAAAATCCGATTATTCCCGATCCGAGTGCGAACTGCGAACTGCGAACTGCGAACTGCGAACTGCGTAATAAGTTGAGTAGTTGTGACTCACGTGCATTGCAAACTAATTGGCGCGCGTTCATGACTTGTTGCTTTTGTGATGCGGACAATCGGCGCACGACCAAACTCGCTCCCGTCGCCTCGAGTGAGAGGGCGGGAAACGAAGCCAATTGGGCACCGACCGTCGCTCTCCCCCGTCTCGCAATTAGACAACGTTCCGACAACGTCCCGCTGCGACACCAAAACCCCCAAAACCCCCAAAACCCTCATAAATATAAAAAAAAAAATTTGGATTTAACTGTACAAACTCGGGGGGAAATTGAATAACACGACAATCGAAGCGAATACACGCGGAGCTTTGAGTGATTGATAAACATATGGAAGCGTATAGGGAACAATTTTTTTTTTTTTTTTTAATTTTTTTTTTTTTACCGTCTGGAAAAACAGCTCGCATTTTGAGATAGCTAGTGGTCAGTCGTATGATGGAGGCTTTGTCCAGTTGCGACGTGATGGCGGATGGAAGCGGGAGCAGTTTGGCCAACTCGAGGAACTCGGCGTTCTCTTTTTCTCGGCGACTGCGAGCGGCGTTTTTCGATTTTTCCTTCATCGCTCACACCCCTGGAAATCAAAAATTTATTAGAAATTTTTTTTTTAAAATGTACAATTGAACACCCGGATGCGGATTGGGCGACGAAATAGTGACCTTTGGCCACACGTCGATCGTTTAGTCGTAACTGGACACGTCAACTCCGGATTTTCTCACCCGAAAAAAATTTTTCTTTTTCTTTTTTTGAGGGAAAAAAAAATTCGTGGAACTTTGTTTTACGAGTATTCCGAGTGATTTCAACACTTATAGCATAAAAACATCAATCGGAGTTGTATACAACAAATCCAACTCTATGAATTATCGCCTCGTTTTCGAGTTAAAGTGTTTTCTGTTTCCCTTCAAGTCGAGCATATGTTCGCCCATAAATCAGGTGTTAAACGCACGCAAACCCCTCACCCAAACACCCAAATTCAGCTGTTACCAACTCAATTATCAATTATCCCCCAAAAAAATAAAAACCAACACAAAAATCAATTATTTAATCCAATTAAATCAATTAAAATTGCGGGAAAACCTTCAAAAACACTCAATTTGGGCATGTAAACGCTTTAAAACGTCGATTAAACTGATTAAACACCCAAAATCAGCTGTTACCAACTCAATTATCAATTACCCCCAAAAAAATAAAAACCAACACAAAAATTAATTATTTAATTTAAGTAAATCAATTAAAAATACGGAAAAACCTCAAAAACTCTAAATTTTGGCATATAAACACGTTAAAACGTCGATTAAACTGATTAAACACCCAAAATCAGCTGTTACAAACTCAACTACCCCCAAAAAAAAAATTTTCAGAAACCAAAAACACTAAAATCAATTATTTAATCCAATTAAGTCAACTAAAAACACGGAAAAACCCTCAAAAACACCAAATTTTGGCACATAAACGCGTTAAAACGTCGATTAAACGGATTAAACTCGTTAACAACGTGGGCGGTAAACATATAAACGTATAAGCTCGGATAAAGCAGGGATAGACCACGTTGAACTGGGATTTTTACGAGCGGAACCAAATATTCTCGAGGGATATAAAATTAAAAGGAAAACAAAAAAAAAAAAAAAAAAAAAAAAGAAAATAAAAAGAAAATCACATAAATTGGCGTTCGTGCAAAGTTTTTTTGCTTGGCGCAAATGGGGGTAATGCGAAACCATTTTCCCCCTTCGTTACAACGGGGTTAGAAGTTAAGCGTCGCGTCTCATTCAAGGCCCGACTCGCGCGCGTCCGCGTGCATCTCAAACGCGGCTAAGAAGACGCCGGGTTCGCGTCAGCGTCAGCGTCGGGGTTGGCCCATTAGGCACGCGCGGGCATCTAAAAAAAGGCGCACGGAGACTTACCGGAAAGGTTTTTCCTCAGCTGCGGTCAGCCATCGTCGCGTTTCTCGGGCTCCGACGAGAAAAGAGTCGCACTGTGGCCATCACTCGCCAACCCCCGCCGCCTCCTCGGTCAATCATCAATGCTGGCCCCGACCCCTCCGCGCGTCAATCACCACCTGACGCGCCGCTTGCCAGCGCGTTCATTGGTGCACACGCGCTCGTGGCGAACGGGGGAGGTGCCGTGACCAATCGCGTGGCGCGCACGGCGAGTTGGGGGTCCCCCGACGCCAGATGAACGCCAGAAAGGCGCGTGAAATAACATCTTTGATTTCCTTTTTATTTTTTCGTGTCAAATTTAAAAAAAAAAAAAAAATTTTAAAAATTTTAAAAAAAAAAATTTTTTTTTTTTGGGTGTCCCTCCGTCGGGGTACTCGTGGAACCCTTTGATCACTAAATTCCAGGGTCATGCGAGATGACCAACTCGTTTCCCCCTTCTTTTGTGTCGTTTTCTAATTGCTCGCAATGATTCTGGAGCAGGAGGAAAAGTAAGAGAAAAAAAATCACGTGACCGTCGCACGTGCGGGATGCACGGGTCCCCGAGGGACTTGGGCGGGTCCTCGGCAGGTGCAGGTGCAACAACTTTGAGTAACATTTTCAGCATTTTTCACGTCGTTCGAGTGCGGGGCCTCGAATTAACGCATCAAAACTGCAACTGACATTTATTTCTTTATTCCGGAAGGGGCCCCGGATGTAAAAGCGCGCAAAATGGCTTCGTTTTGTTGTTTTCTCGTTGTTAAATTGTAAATTGCCAATCCATTCATTGTCCGAGGTATTTTCCCACCTTTGCAGGTGCGAACACATCATTGGGACACCCCGTTAGGAGGGGGTTTGTTTGCGAAAGACGACACCTGGCGAACTATCTAGTGGCCAAATGAGGCTGGCTGGAATCCTCCCTTGTTTCACCGATACATCCGCAGGTGGCGCGGGTCCGGGGGCCCCTCCGGGGTCGGCGAAATGAAACTAAATACATTTTTGTGTGCGTTTTTTATTTTTATTTTTATTTTATTTTTATTTTTTTTATTTAATACTTAGTTTCGTTTTGTTGATACATTCCTGCATTAATGCGTCGACGTGTTTACATTTTGGCGATTATTTATAGTCGTTGGGAAGCGGGGTGGGGGGCCACCAACTTGGCGAACCCTGGGGCCACCGGGGGATGGGGAGGGGTGTGGAAGACAGAGGCGTTCAAGCCAGACTGCTTGGCGTCAGGTGCAGTCTATTTTTTGAATCTGTGGAGGTAAAACGGAGTAAAATCGAGGGGAAAGTGAGCGCATTATCAGAGTTTGGTCGCGGTGCAATGAATGACGTCATAATTCGTGTTGTTTTGAATGAAAACGACACAAATTTATTTGTTTTATTGATTTCGAACACGCGTACGTAATGTTATGGAACGTGAACATGAACGTGCGTATGTAACATTTGTTATCACGTGACAGCAGTGCCGGATTACCTAGGGGCCCCTAGTCTTATAGGGGCCCGCGCGCACGACAAAACTCCAGAACGAAGTTTTCTATGAGTTTTGGAGATAATTTGCGAGGGGGCCCCGGGATTTTGAGTGCCTAGGGGCCTCCACAGGATTTAATCCGGCTTTGCATAACTGTAGGTACAGGTACGAGTGTGGGTGGAGGCCCCAAAACACATTATTTTTAGTTTTTGCGCATCTCTTGATTAGGGCCCCGTTTTTTCAATGGGATTTGTTGGTGTTGGGGAACCGGGGCCCCGAATAGACCCATAATAGGTGTAGGTGTAAAAATGTGTTGTAAATGAATCTGTGAAAATAAATATTTAATTTCTTATTCATATCATCCACGAGGGGCCCCAGAATTTGGGGGCCCGGGTGATTGTCCAGTTTAATTTTTTTTTTTGTGCATAAATGCATTTTTTCACTTCATAAATGCGTTTTTCAAGTGCAAAAATGCATTTTAATTTGAAAAAATGCATAAAAATTCATTTTCGTGTGCAAAAATGCACTTATCAAATGCAAAACTGCAATTTTGTGTGTAAAAATGCATTTTTTATGAGCAGAAATGCCTTTCCATGTGCAAAATTGCACTTTTTATGTCTATAAATGCATTTTTTCGGTGCCATAAACCATTTTTAAAGCCCAAAAATTCCCCGCAATCAACACTAACCAATATTTTAAAAAAAACAAGAGATATGTTTTTTTATTCAATTTAAATGAATAGTTATCAAACTATTGCGTGTGTCAGTTCAGATTTCCGAATATCATCGTCACCAAATAATCCTCATGTGCAAATAAATGTTCGACAACATTCTATCAACCCCGATAAGCCGATTAGATAAATCGAATGTTCCAGCAAAATGTCCCAATCGCCGCATTTCGTCAATTTCCTAAGAAATGAAGAAATCAATTTAAAAAAAAAAAAAAAAAACCAAAGAAAAACAACAATAAATTTATTTAAAATAATTTTCTATATCATAATTTGTGCGTAAATAAATGTTGCGATCGTATCGTACATTAAAATCATCGTGTAAATCGAATAAAACGAATAAAATTTGATAAAATCTATGGAAATTGGTTTTATAACGCCGTGTCGGGACCGATTTGCACGACCATCCCGTCTAATTCTTTGGTGATCCGAACTTGACAGCCCAAGCGAGAGCTGGAAAAATAATTGAAAAATGTAAAAAAAAATTAAATTAAATAAAAATTTAATTTTTTTAATAAAAATTTAATTTTTTTTTTGTTTTTTTTTTTACGTTTCTGAGACGGATGAGGACCGGCTCAGCAAATCTTCTTCTTCGGGATGCATTTTGTCGGGCGTTCTGTTGAAATCTTTTGTTGATAAAATCACGTGGCAAGTTGTACAGGACAATCCACCGTCGCATTCACCTGTGAAAATAAAATTGGTTTAAAAAAAAATTTTTTTTTTTTGATGTTTTATTGGAATTAGTTTGATATTGATCGGGTTTTTAGTTAAATTAATTTTTTTGTTGGGCAAGTGTTGAAATATTATTAGAAGAATTAATTTTTTTATTAAATATTGGATGTTTTGGCTGACGAGTAAAAAATTCAGTTTTATGTTAAAAACTGAATTTGTAACTCAAAATTCAATTATTTTATTCCAAAAAGTGGTAAAGTTTAGCCTAAAAATTGAATATTTGAGACTAAAAATTAAATCTTTAAAAGAAAATTTTAACTTTTATGAGAAAATTTAATTTTTTAGGCGAAAAACTGAATTTTTCAATATTTAAAACCAAAAATTGAATTTTTAAGCGAAAAATTGAATTTTTTTAAGCAAAAAATTGAATTTTTAAGCAAAAAATTGAATTTTTAAGCGAAAAATTGAATTTTTAAACGAAAAATTAAATTTTTAAGCAAAAAATTGAATTTTTTTAAGCAGAAAATTGAATTTTTAAGCAAAAAATAAACTTTTAAAGCCAAAAAAAATATAGTTTATGTCTTTTCCCTCCCCCAAAACCAATCACCAAAACACCAAAATTGAATAAACCACCAATTCTTTTATTTCTCTACCATATCCATCAAAATAAGCAGAGCCCTCTTTTGCCAAATCCAGCAACGTCGAACCCTCAGCCCCACTAGCAGTACAGAAATGCTTTCCGTCTGGATCAAGGAATGTCACAGTAACTCTGAAACAAACCAGAATCGTAAAAAAAAAAACCAACAAGAAATAAAACCAAACTAATATATATATATATAAATATCAACAAAAAAAAAAATAAAACTAAAACTAAAACCAAATGAAACACATCTTACAAACAAAACGGTCACTTATGTAATTTGCAAAGGGTTCCACGAAGCGAGCGACTTTTATCTCTTTCTTACGTGTTTTTCTCCTTCAACTGCGGCCCCGACGACGTAAACACTCTGGGCATTTGCCTACTACTTTCTAAACTCGATTTAAAAAATCGAAAAAGCGGCGACAGTCGACTAGAAACTCTGTGTCCCTCGGTGCAAACACTGAGACGGAGTGCAGAACTCAACATCGCTGCCATTTTGCCCAGTCACATGACGAGTAGACTGCTCCGTACCGCATGCTCCGCGCTTGTTTTAATACGGGCAGTCCGAGTCCTCTATTGGCGTTTTTTAACAACACAATTTTATTGCTGACGTAGTTAGCGATGTCAATTCAAGGTCAAATGTTTATCTATCGGCGATATCGTGCGTGTTTCATCATATTTTTAAAACTAGGTCAGTTAATGAACCGTTCAGAAAATGTCAGAACGATGACCCACTGATTTCAGAGCTGCATTTCTGTATTTCTTCGAGTAATGGCCGCCGCTTCGAAGCAACACAGTAAGCAACAGCGTAGGTGCCCCACACTTTTTAGGGGCCCACGCATGGAAAAACTCCAAAAACGAAGATTTCTGCGAGTTAATTTGCAAGGGGTGCCGAGAGATTTTGACGGCTTAGGGGCCTCCACAGGGTTTTATCACGAACCGAGGATAACATGGACGTGTCTCCGTGTGTTCAGACCGTTATGCCACCGGTGGCGCCACATGCAGCCGCTGTGCATTCTGGGAGGCCTTTCCGTAGCATGTTTTTAGTCTGAAATTGGATATTTTATACCAAAAATAAATATTTTAGACCATAAACGAGTATTTTTAGACTGTAACGGTTTATTTGTTGTTACTGAGGAAAACCCACGATGCAATGCGTGACACGTGTGACTGCCTTCAGCGAATCAGAGCACAGAACCACCTATCCATAGGAAATAACACAATGGAGACGTGTCCATGTTATCATTGGTTCGTGGTTTTATCCGGCCTCGAGTTCGGGTTCTTGTAAGACTCACGCGCTAAACACGTAGTTGGTCCTTTTATAATGGGCCTCTCTTGCACCAACCGGAAGTACAGTGTTATCGGTTGATGACCAATGAAGTCATCAACCGTCAACCCCCACCTGGCATAGATGGCTTTTATTACTGACCATTGAGGATGTCGTTTATTAGTCCGTTCATTTATTCGACAGGAAGAAAATCATATTTTGGTCGTATTAGTTAGGGATAAGTTAGGTTAGGTTTACCGTCGAATAATCGACACGACTTCGTGACCGATTACCGGTCACAGACTTATTGAGGTTATGGGATCCCTCAACATACTTAGCGGGTCCATCAACGTAATTACTCAGCTTATCTCATAAGGTGCGTCCAAAAAGTCTGTAAAATTAACAAAAATTATAAAGAAAAAAAATTTAATATATTTTTTACGATCACTAAATATACGCCTCAAATAATGTCTGATAAAATTTTCAAACAGATGCCCGAAAAGTCTTACGCACACTTTTTTTTTACAGCAGCCGTAAACCTAACGCATCGTAGTAGATCCATTCGTGACCTCAGCGCCATCGCGTGGTAATACGGACAAACAGCCGAGACTCTTAATCGAAGCAATACGGTGTGCGAAGTTGAGCTGCACGCCAAATGATGACATAACTACGAGCGTATATGCAACCAAAACCCTAAATTTTGCCACTAAAACAAATGCAACGCGTGTCTATG
The DNA here is from genome assembly GCA_034683725.1 of Strigamia crassipes. NCBI lineage: Eukaryota > Metazoa > Arthropoda > Chilopoda > Geophilomorpha > Linotaeniidae > Strigamia > Strigamia crassipes. Next base: position 3,023 of record JAQFXT010001571.1, on the reverse strand, counting down.
TGACAAAAAGTCTAATTTGAATGCGAAAGAAATAGAAATCGATTTTACGGTGGATGTGATGAATGCGACACAATCACAGAAATTGTGTCTAATTCAAACATTACAATACGAGTCTTTATTCGTTGCCATAGCTGCAACAATAATAATAATTTCTGTCAAGTTCTACAGTTATTTTTCTATCACTATCGCACCGTGAAATTCCAATGGATCGGCTAGAGAAATTGCGAAACAATATCAAAATCAAAGCACCGGCTTGCGATTGCTTTCCCGGACCAAAATGTAAGAAAAATAAAAAAAATATTTAAATCAAATTTTAAAAAAATTTAAATTTTCTAGTTTCGACTGACCGGTCGCCTTGTTACACTCATCTGGGTAGTGCAGCCTCGTTGCCAGCTTTGAGGACGATATTGGAGGATAGGTTACGCGAGTTTAATTTGGTAAATTTAATTTATTTTGGATTTTATATTTCAGATTGGGACTGAAGGGAGAAGCGATTCGAATCGAGAAGTTGGTCTACACTGGCAAAGAAGGCACAACGGCTCAAGGATGTCCGATTGCTAAATGGGTAAAAAGAAATTTTATTATATTTGAATATTTTATTTGAGTTTTAAATGTTTTTTTTGTTGTTTTTTAGGTCATGCGCCGTTCGGGGCCCGAAGAAAAAGTGCTTTTTTTAGTTAAACACAGGGATGGACATAGTTGTTCGTCGGCGTGGATTGTTGTCGTGTCGGTGGCTTGGGAAGGCGTCCGAACGGAAGTGGCCGATGACTTGTATAAATCTCTTGTGTATAAGTTGACGAATTTCGGTGTACCGACCGAACGACGATGCGGAACAAACAAGCAGTAAATTTAAAGGGACAGTCTGGCTCATTTTGAATTTTTAAAAAATAACGGAAAAATTTAATTATGCACAAAAACTGTAATAATGCATTTTAAACAATCGTTGTGTAGGCTGACATGACAGTCACGTGGTTGGAATGACCATTAGCCCAATGAAAATAAAGCGCCGCATTGAGGTGGGAGAAATATCCCAAAATAGAAGAGCACTACGTATTCAGAATGAAACTTGTTTACAATAGCAGTTGCTGTTCCTTTTCCTGGGGTACACCCCCGGGAAAAAGAGAAATAGTTCGCACGGGCGTATGGTTTTAAGAAAAAAGAGTTCCGTGACAATAAAATGCTTTTAAATTGTTTTTTAAACAGAATTTCGAACAACTAATGTGTATTTTACCTATCGAACATGTAATAGCCAGACTGTCCTTTTAGAACAATTTATTAATCGAATATATTGCAAAGCTTCGAATAAACGCCGGGGCAATTAATTTTTTTTGTTGTGGTGTTTTATGCTTAAAACTCGGATTTTGTGCAGTTTTTGAAGCTAAAATTTGAGCTGGGAGCTCCTACTCTGGGACACTTTTTGGCAATTATAAAAATTAATTGTTTATTTTTAATTTAAGGCGGACTTGTGCGTGTCAAGGCACGAATAAATACTCAGGCGCATCGTATTCGTTTGGTTGTTCGTGGAGCGTGTATTACAACGGGTGCAAGTTCGCTCGTAGCAAAGTTGCACGTAAATTCCATTTGAGTGCTGAATCGGAGGTATTTGTGCGATGGGGTAGCCAATGCTGGAATTCAAAATCTTGGAAATCTTAGAAATTCCCTAGAAATCTTAGAAATTCCCTAGAAATTTTAGAAATTTCCTAGAAATCTTAGAAATTCCTTGAAATCTTAGAAATTCCTTGAAATCTTAGAAATTTCCTAGAAATCTTAGAAATTTCCTAGAAATCTTAGAAATTCCCTAGAAATCTTAGAAATTTCCTAGAAATCTTAGAAATCCTCTGAAAATCCTAGAAATTCATAAATTTGATCAAAATCTTTATGAAATCCTGAGAAATTCTTCTGAAATTCATAAACTTGATCAAAATCTTTATGAAATCCACCTGAAATTCATAAACTTGATCAAAATCTTTATGAAATCCTTCTGAAATTTATAAACTTGATCAAAATCTTTATGAAATCCACCTGAAATTCATAAACTTGATCAAAATCTTTATGAAATCCACCTGAAATTCATAAACTTGATCAAAATCTTTAATAAATCCACCTGAAATCCGGAGAAATCCTTCTGAAATCCTTCTGAAATCCATAAAATTGAGCAAAATCTTTAATAAATCCACCTGAAATCCGGAGAAATCCTTCTGAAATTCATAAAATTGAGCAAAATCTTTAATAAATCCTGAGAAACCCTTTTGAAATCCATAAAATTGATCAAAATCTTTAATAAATCCTGAGAAACTCTTTTGAAATCCATAAAATTGATCAAAATCTTTAATAAATCTGCCTGAAATCTTGAGAAATCTTTAATAAATCTGCCTGAAATCTTGAGAAATCTTTCTGAAATCCTTAAAATTGATCAAAATCTTTAAGACATCCGCCTGAAATCCTCAGGATTTTAAAATCTCGTACGCGATTTTTGCGATTGGTTACCCCTTCGTATTTATGTGGCGTATTTTGAGTTTGAAGTAAATTGATTTGTTTTCATTTAGGAGTTGGAGGTAGAAAAGATGTTGCAAGCGTTGGCCACTGATCTGGCTCCCGTTTATTTAAATATGGCGCCCGATTCATATTTTAATCAAATTGCATTAGAGGAATTGGGTCGAGAGTGCCGGTTGGGGCTGGAAAAGGGAAGACCGTGGTCGGGAGTGACGGCTTGTGTCGATTTTTGTGCGCATTCGCACAAGGACGGGCACAATATGAGGAATGGGTGCACTGTGGTGAGTGGATGCTGGATGGCGAGAGGGTCTGTAGAGCTAAAGCAAAAAAATTGAGTTTTTGGAGATGTGTTGTTTGGACAGTGATTAAAAATGCACAAAAATTGGATTTTGTAAACCAAAAACTGCAATTTTATGTGCAAAAATGAATTTTAAGAGAAATAAAATGCAAAAATCTGCAAAAATGAATTTTAAGAGAAATAAAATGCAAAAAAATGCAAAAATGAATTTTAAGAGAAATAAAATGCAAAA
>JAQFXT010001570.1:0-16666 GCA_034683725.1 Strigamia crassipes | reverse complement strand
GCAATAGTTTGCAATAGTTGGCAATAGTTTGCAATAGTTGGCAATAGTTTGCAATAGTTGGCAATAGTTTGCAATAGTTGGCAATAGTTTGCAATAGTTTGCAATAGTTTGCAATAGTTTGCAATAGTTTGTTCCAGTTTGCAATAGTTTGCAATAGTTTGCAATAGTTTGTTCCAGTTTGTTCCAGTTTGTTTCAGTTTGCAATAGTTTGCAATAGTCTGTTCCTGTTTGTTCCAGTTTGTTCCAGTTTGTTCCAATTTGTTCCAATTTGTTCCAATTTGTTCCAATTTGTTCCAGTTTGTTCCAGTTTGTTCCAGTTTGTTCCAGTTTGCTCCAGTTTGTCATGACAATAAACGTTATATTAAAAAATTTCAGGAAAGTAGATCAAGATTTACTTTCTTGAAAGTGACTTTCCAAGGGTGACTTTCTTTAATTATGACGTAAAAAGCATCACTACTGCCTTCTAAAAGAAAAGATGTAAGGAAAGTGACTCTCCTTCGAGAGTCTTTATTGTTTGTGTTATAAACAAGTAATTAGCGTTTGGGTCAATGTCTTTTCCTCTGTGAACATTTGTTCTTTTCCCTTCTTTCATTTTCTATAAATGGCAAGTATTTTCACATTCCAACATAAATAAAAGTTGGTCCCGAAATCTGCTACGCTGCTGAGCACAAATCGAATCGAGAGATGCGTTCAATTCCAAGAGGATAAGTGACGGAGATTTCGGAATGACCGATAAAAGTCATGCTCAGAAGTCACTTGTGTTACCACTGGACATCTTTATCTTCCGTATAAATGATTTATGCATTGCATACGTGCAATTGTTTTTTTTTCGAATGAGATCAATGGCGATTGAAACTGAAATTATCCAAAGTTACCAATGCGCGTTGCATTTGGTTGGCAATTAATCGGCAGATATTTTAAAATTTAGTGTAAAAAACAAAAATGTAGCAGTTTTTCACATATAATTACAACCAAATATCCATCAAAATTGGCGACAACATTATTTTAATGCTTGACTGAATAAGCAGCTTGCGCCACGCACTTTTACGTTATAAAAACGCCCGTTATGCCTATAACTATAATGGAAATCTCATAAGTCTAACAAAGCTTACGCTATATTGAAAAATAGCATAGCCAATCCGGTAATTTTCCACTATTTACGTCACCGTGACGTCACTGACTGAAAATTGCGATTTGCAATGACCTCGTTCGCCGCCATTTTGAATTCTCCGTTTCATTCGCGAGAGGAGCACGTGTTACTGTTTATCTCATTGTTTTCCTTTGGAAATCATTTCAATTCGCAATAACAAAGTTGTGGCATTGTTTTGAATTAGTTAAAACGGAAATTGTATCTATATTTAATATAAGAAACAGTTCCTAGTTTCGGAAATCACGTGACTTTGTAAGATAAGTCGACATTTATAACTGTAACGTGAAAGCGCAAGCGCAAACTGAACTTTTATATTTTCACGATACAATTGTGATTGCTTTTTACAAATTTAAAGAAATAAAAATAAAAAAAATTTTAACCTTAGAAAAGCAATTTTTAGATGTGTTTCACTTAAAAATGAATTTGCAGCTTGGATTTGGCATCAAGATACATGTCAGATGGCACATACTCTAAAGTGGTTTAAATGATGTGATAAAACTTAAATTGCCACATTAACATTCAAATTCTATATACTCCAAATGGTTATCCCTTTTTCCTGTCTACAAATAACCTAATTAGCTTGTCATAAAAATTAAACCAAACTGCCATTTAAACAGTGACTGCTTTAATGTTTGATCATGATACAAATTTTTAATGATAATTTATATCTTTAAGTTTATAATTAAAGAAAATTAACCTTCAGATTTATGACTTCATTAAAAAATAAATTTTCAACCTGGCGTAGAAAGGCTTCTTACATAGAATCAATAAGGATTCATTTAACTAGAAAATGAGTTAAGAAGTTCAAAAGAGGCGGATAAGTTGAGTGTACTAGAAATCATGTTACCGGATCAGTTCCCTTGGCAACAAATTAGTGCTTCTCACCAGAATCAATGCTTAAAACACAAAACAGACACCACAAGAAAAGACAAGAGAAGACAGTTAGGATGTAACATAGTAAAAAATAATCATTCTAAAAGGTTTTTGTACGTTTCAAAGATGAAAAATATAAAAAATATGCAGTTTACAACCCACCCACTCAGTGTGACTAAGATGCGTAACAATATTGTTAGCAATCAATTCAAAAGCATGATGAACTGGAATTAACCACAAACAAAAACATACGTAATCGCCAAAGACACAAGACATAAAAAAAACATTATTTACATCAAAAGCCACCTGGTGGAGGCCAAAAGATATACACTGCTATTAAATTGTGAGTGTTCGGACTCAGTCGCCGCATGGTCAAGGAGATGGCCACCCGTCGCTGGACACAACACACACACACACTGAAAAACAATAAACCACACAAAGACGCACTATTTAATGTTATATTTCTTTATTAAAGCAGGTTGTCTAGGAGCCAGTGCACCTCGGTGTGATTTCCAGTTGCATGGAGTTCCTCAACTCCATCCTAAAGTTCCTGACCGCTGGTTACGCAATCTGGAACCGCGTGGCCATCGAGTTCGTTGTTATTTCTAATGCGTCATGCGCTATTAACGCATGGCGCACATGACTGGGACGCTCAGGTCCCTGTGCAGTACAGGCACACAAGTCCGCAAGTCGCCGTGCATCGTGGCGTGTCTGTAGGGACTACGTGAAACAGGTCGAAGCGAACTTACGCGTGGTGAGTCCCAAGACAGACCGCCTTTTTGGCGTCGTGTAGACCCCGTGCACTCGACTTCCGGTCATGCCTTCCCATGACCCCTGGACTTGACCATTCATGTGTAGCATAACTTATAATTCTTTTTTATAAGGTGCACTCTGAACGTATAAACGTATAAACAACTTATAACTAACATCTGCAAGTTATAAGTTATTTGAAGTTTAAAAAACGTAATCGCTAAACCTTTAACATAAAGAAAAATAAAACTTGTAATACAATAATATTATTTAAAACCTTTAAATATATACTTAACAAATACAACCTAATCAAATATATGGAGAATGTTGTTCGGGCTTAAAAACCATAAAAATCCATCGGATTTTCGTTGTAAATCCCCTGAAATACAGTGCGGATGAAACGGCACAAGTTGTCGCTTCATATATTTTTATCAATATGTGCAAAATAAGTATTTCCAAATAGATATTTACACTTTCAACTGGAGTGATTTTGCAATATTTGATCATTTTGATTAAATTTGTAAGCTTTCTCATGTTTATATCAACCAAACTCCCTTGAGTGTGTACCATGAAGGCCGAAAACTATCTCGGGAATTGAGTTTTCACTCACACTGACACGAGCCAATGTTGATGTTTCGCCAAATCCAAGATAACTTTCTGTGTCTTATTGTTAATCCCAACTTCCGTTATATCAGCACAAATCATAAATCTTGCAGCAAAAAAATGCCTACTTCAGTCCGTGAAGTGCAGTTGGCAATACCTATGTGGATCATTGCCCATTAATAAAAATCACTATGCGCATTCGTAAAGTCACGGTAACAGTCGCCCGGCTATGCTGAGGTCAATTTGACCTCCCAACTAGGGTTTCTGTTTTTGGCTGTTTTCAAATGGGGACTCGGGATACAGTTGAACCTCGTAATAACGAATCGCGATATAACGAATTTTTTTAGATGGTTAGGTTGGTTTCCCGTAGAACACCATGTTAAAAAATTTTGATATAACAAATTTTGATATTACGAATAATTCGTTAGAAAGAACAAGTTTTTAAGAACACTAATACCCACAAGCCCTTTTTGAAAATAAATCACATGACTCACTCATTTACATGCTGTGCCAGAAAATTTCATTTTTAAAATTGATGAAAATGAACATTTTATTTTAAAAAATACTGTAAAAAGTTAAATTCAAACAAAAATCACCATGTGTATAAATAAATAATGTTTTTTATGATAAACATGAATTTGTTTTCAGTTACACAAAAAAATTGTTTTAAAAAAAACGGTAACAGTTAAATTCAGGAAACCACTTTGTATTCCTCACAAATCGTAATTGGAATGATTACAAACTATTTACTTTTTACATTAAGCGTAGTTTTTATTTAAACATTAAAAAAAGCAACCCAAAATTCACCTTCTGCATAAATAGCTATAAAATAGAATTTTAATAACCAAATGCAACATTTAAAACAATTTCTTCTGATCACATATTCTAATCGCGTATTAAATCTGTGAAAATATGTTAAGTGCAACTTTTCATTACTTTTGCAGCAATATTTTCAAATCAACCAGAAAAAGAAGATAAAAGGTGTGATTCTCAAGTTGTTTTTTTTTTTTACCAGTTTCAGGTTTTAATGAGCCAAAGCTACAATCAAGGAGTTCAGTGCCAAATGAATGACCTTTTTTATCACAATTTGTGCCTGTTAGAAAAAGTTCCAACTGTTTCCAAGATCAAAGTGCAAGATAGCACAGCCCGTGAAAGAATAAAAAAACACTTTCTTCCAAGTTTAACTAATTAAAGAGAAAGCCTGCCTCTAATGCGTAAAGTGAAGTTTACATTTATTGAAAATAGCTCAATCCTACTTGTGATTTGGCATAGTTGCCAAGAATTTACTAGAATCGCAGCAATTTTTCGTGCAGCAACTGTTAAGATTATTTGTGAATGGGTTGTTTAATGTGTAGATTTAGGCTGGATGAGAAAGAAGACCCACGTGCTTGATTTAAAGGTCAAACAAGAAGTAAAGATTTATTCTATCATTTACATATTATGCTAATATGATAGTGCCAACAAGTGAGAACAAAGACAAACAACTTCAACAGAAACAACCAACAACGACATATACAATGAGGAATACTCTCACACCACGCTGAGAAACACAGTTGCAGACATCGTGCTGTGATGAAATTGGATGAAAAACACGTGTTATGTTTAATTCATTCAATTGTTTTTTCTTGCTCTAAAATGCTGGAGATTAAAGAGTTTGCGGAATGGTAGGTGTGGATTATAAAAAGTGAAGTTATAATTTTATAGTTGTAGTACCTATTCATATCTTTTCAATCTCAGGATTAATTTAAACATGATTTTTTAGCTTACTATGCTCTAAACGGTCCAGACTCTGAAAAGTTGCGAGCCGGGCGGTGAACCCAGACCCCCCCTCCCCCACTTGCCAGACGGGTGCTCTACCTTTAAGCTACCCGGGACTCCAACAGAACTGGCGCACGTTTTGCCTTGTAATTTTTTCCACCAAACCTGACCTGCCCAATTATTGGGCTGATACCAGGTGGTCTCCCATTGTGCGCACCAGAAAACCAAATTCCATGACCACAATATCTCTCGTAAACACGGATTGGGTAAAATTGGGTGACAAGCTCTATTTTCCGCAAAGCCACGTCTTGCATCATGGTGTCAGTTTCCACAAGCACTAAAATGTCCAAATTTATCAGTCTATGCATGCTCCTGACTTAGGTCTTATGCATTCCAGCCACAAGCGACTCACTGTGGATGATTCAAAAGAGACCAGTGATTGTGTTGGGTCGGTATTGAACATATACATTGATCTGTGCAGTCGGAGGGATTCGGCATTCCTTGTAGAAGTACCACTTCCTCCGTCAAAAAGAAATTTTGCAGAATCAACTCACAATAATGATTTTCACCATGTCACACTGCTTGACCATTATGCTTTGATCGACAAACGAAGAAAATTAAAACTGGAATTGTACATTGGTAAGTTAGTACTGTTAGGCCTAAACATCCATTTTCTATATTCGAATCAAACCATTTAAAATGTCTCTCTTTTAAAATGTTTCCGGTGCAACTTGCTTGATTTCCATACGACTGCGCCAATGTTGAGTTCTGTAGCTCAAATTCAACTTGTTATGTAGCTGTGTCCGGGGCTGAGTTCTTGAACTCAGCTCCGGGAGAAAGACCATACAGATTGCTTTAGGTTTCAAAATCGACTGTTTCTATTTGTGATGGTTGCCAAGGAATTATAATACAATTGTTTAATGTAATTAACAATCAGAGCTTAAGGTTATAGACATAACAATAATACGCAGTTAGCGCATGTACTTTTACATTATAAAAACCCCCGTTATGCCTATAACTATAGTGGAAAACTCATAAGTCTAACGGAGCTTACACTATATCAAAAACTAGCATAGCCAATCCGGTAATTTTCCACTGTTTACGTCACTGTGACATCACTGACCCAAAATTGCGATTTGCAATAACCTCGTTCGCTGCCATTTTGAAATTCTCCGCTTCATTCGCAAGAGGACCACGTGTTATTGTTTTCTTTTAGAAATAATTTCAATTCACAGCAATAAAGTTGTGACATTGCTTTGAATTAGTTAAAACAGAAATTGTATCTATATTTAATATAAGAAACAGTTCCTAGTTTCGGAAATCACGTGACTTTGTAAGATAAGTCAACTTTTATAACTGTAACGTGAAAGCGCAAGCGCAAACTGAACTTTTATAATTTTACGTTACAATATTTACAACGTAAAATTGACTATAAATTTAAGGGAAAAGTACATGGCGCAAACTGTGTAATATTATAATTCAGATCTCAGACATAATTATACCCTGTTATAACAGTAAAAGGTTATAACTTGATTTTTTATAACCCATTAGTACCCTTTTGCAAAACTCTCTACTATGTAGAAACTTAAAAATTGTAAAATTTATGCTCAGTCTATTAAACTACTTACAAAAAAATAAAATTGGAAAAATGTTGTTACAACTTAATTTGTTTGAAAATTCAGATATTACTATCATTTTATGTGAGTAGTAAAAATGTCCTTCCAAGCTGCAACAAATTTATTTCCTCAAATATATTCCATCAAAATAAATTTTAAAAACAGAAGAACCAAGTTTCAAGGTGTTTTAAAATAGTCCCAGCAGAAATGTAATAGTAACTATTACAATACAACATCCTGTACCTATAAATAGCAATAAAATTTCCATAGGAACACTTGAGTTTGTAATGACCCTTCTCTGGCCCAATGCTTCCTCTCAAAGCCTGTAGCTGCCAGAGAAATCAATATATAATTAAAAGCAATAATCCTCCAACTCAATTTCAATATTTAGCCAGAGTAGTTCAGTGACACACTCCCATGTGTTTATCTGATAAAAAAAATCCTGCTAACTGATCATTTCTTAATTGCAAACCCAATGTTGATTCATGCAGATTATTTTGTGGGATTAATCATCCAGTTTTCTTCAAATCAGTGTCATCAACACTCCTCTCTTTTTCCTACTTTAACTTGTTGCAAAAGAGAATGACTTTGAGCTTACAAAACAAGATATTGATTGCTATGTTTTTCTTCTTTTTTTTTATATCGACAAACAGAGTTTTTCAATTATTGTCTTATCGGTAAATAGAAAAAATCATAAATTTTAAAGATTTCTTTCAAAAGCAATTCACTTATGTATTAATATTGTATGGTTCTTGTAAACCATTAATAACTCTCAATGTCAGTTTATATTTTCATTATGCACAAAATATCCACTTTAACTGTCATCAAAATTTTGCTTCAAAATTGCAAATAATAATCGGGTAAAGAATTCCCCTGAGGTTGTAGAAACTAAATCAATGTTGAGTTTTAAAATGAGTATTTTTTTACAATCAGTGATACTGATTGGTGTCAAAATAAAGATTTGGTCTATATTAAGATGGAAAACCAATCCTCTGTTAAGCAGTTAAATGGGGTGGGGGAGGGGGGAGGAGGGTTCAGATTCACACAACAATTATAATCCATTATTTCCAAATATATCCCACCACTGAACGTCACATGCATTTTAGGCTTACGTTACAATAAGTCATTCGACCAATGGGATCGAATGACACCGTAATTGGGTGATTGAGCTTTCTCAACACAAAAATAAAAATAGTGATGAAACATCCCTTGGATCTTGATCTTGACAAATATTTGAGATTCGAAAATCGAAATTAAAACAAAAAACCAAATTTTTGAATACAATTTTCAATGAAAACTGTATTTTTAAATTTGTTTATCATTAAACACAGATTTCCAACTTTGCTTTTATTGAAAACTTGATTTTAAATATTCTTCTTATACGAAGGTTTCAACAGATTCAAGCTTCAGAAGATTCGAGAATCTTCTAAAATTCGGGTTCGGATTCGGATTCGAGAAAATTTAGAATTTGTCCTGCCTTTAATAAAAGAACAAACCATTTTACTATAGATCAAATTACTGAATCGTTTTGCGCACTCTGGTGGCAATTTTGTGCACTACGTGGTAAGCAACGAGTAAACGGCGTATTACAACGCCTACTAGTTGCGCCGCTTTTGGATGTCACAAAATTTATTTACCGGTATCTGTTTATTTATTAAACGATCGAATCAAAAACTGCATTCAAAATACGCTAGCACAACACGTTTGTTGCCTACCACGATCTGTGCATGCGTGAAAAGACTCGGATGAAAACAACAACAGTAATTTGGTCTATTGTGCCACCCTAGTGTTGATTTGGACTACCAAGTTAATTTTGCTAACTTGTTTGAATTAAAAACAATCCCAGGAGTTCAAGACTCGTATCACAAAATTAGAATAATCTTTACAAAATATATTCTTTATCAAAACACATAAAATAAAAATAAAATAAATAAAATAATTCAGACATCCAATTTGACTTTTTCATTTAAAACTAGCTATCTAACAAGTTCAGATATTATTATCCAGGATTGGAGGGCTTGCCCTAAAAAGGGAAATTGAGCAAATCTAGAGATCCGCTCGGCTGGTCCATTTTAAGGCATGATGCAAACTAGTTTACAAGTGTTCAGAAAAAGGTTAAAATCATTAAACCAATTAAGTAAAAGGCTGACACTAAGTGCACATGACAAAATCAAAAACCAAAGAAAGCATGTTGAGATTATTGAGCAAAATGATCTCTTGATCTGAAAAAGAGCATCCATCTATTGTTTCATTATTTAAAGAAAGATTAAACTAGTCCTAAATTGTTAAAACAATTCGTTGTACTCAATGGTATAGCATTCTGCAGGCTTGATAGTGATAGAGGAAAAGTTAATAAGAATGAGAAAAAAAAGACCCTTTGTAAAATTGTGATAAAGTAAGACTTCTGTAACTTGCTGAGATCTCAAGAAAATGGAGATACAACCATAAAAGTTTCACACCGCAAGATACTTAGACGATAAAATGAAATGGGATTTCATTCCTTTGAAGCTAATAAAAAACAGTAGTCAGTAAACACCAAACAAAAAAATAACTTGAATGCACCCAACAAATATATGAGAAACTGTATTCAGCTCTAATCAATCCAGATTCTATATCATGAAAAGATAACTATATATTTGGTGGATGAGATAAGTGTATTTATCAACGTGCATGTCGAATACTGTAAAATTTACTAAGAGTTGTATAATTTGGGGCTGCATGCCAGCAAATGATGTTGTTTGATACTTCAAATTGAAGAATCAACTACCGCAAAGAAATATCATGACATACTTAAAATGGACTTGAATTGCATGGATGAACATTCTAACAATACTTTGTACAGCTCATTCTGCCAACCTGACAGCTAAATTGGCTTGAAAGATATTACATTCCTGTATTACTATGGTCAGGAAATCCACCTGACCTTAGCCAATAAAGAGAATTGGGTACACTTCACCGTGCGAAACTTCACCGCGCGACATTTAATAGCGGACAGTTCACCGCATGGACAATTCACCGCGCGCCAACTCATCGCATGGACATTTCACCGCGCGCCCATATAACCTAACCTAACCTAACCCAAACGTAAACCTGATCTGTCCTAACCTAACCCTAACCTAACCTAACCCTAGCCTAACAATAATTCTTCACTATTGTTCAAATCCACTATAATAGTTCTTTGTTGTTTCTTTTTCCTGTGTTACATACAGGGCAAAAACAAAAGTTAAACTGAATTTTTCTTCCTTTGTGCACTGACAGGAAATCACATTTCTTGTCAGAAATGCGAGTCACCCCACGCGCAGCGCATTATTTGTGAAAACAAACACCAAAATAAATAAATTCATTTGACTTCCACAAAAAGGGGTTTGGGGACATCACACCATGTACCCAGATGCAACTGATAAATGTTATCAAAGCTGAGTAGAGCAAACTACCACAAATAACTTATTTGAAGTTGGAAGTCATTGCATCGAAGGATTTGTTCTACGTAAGTACATGTTACGGTCGCCAATACGCCATTAGACAAAGTTTTGTATTGGCCAATAAGGACCCAGTGTATTTGAGTATACAAGAGCCATATTTTGAATTGAATAAACACTTAGTAATCTTTACCTTACGATTATTGTACCACGTCTTTACTTCCAACAGGATTAAGGTAGTGATAGGTGCAAAAAGTCCTAATAAGTATTAAAAATAATTATTGTAACCTTAGCGAAGTTTAAGAGGCACCGACCGTGGTAATTTACAATTATAACCAAGAGCCACAGCGACTAGCAGCTAACCCTATTCGTCTGAAATGAAAATTGAAATCAGGCAAACATTTTAATTAACCGTGTTTCTAGAAACCAGATAGCCCCACTGATACTCCTATATCATCTGACAGGATTAACATTCCTTCTATAGACACAAATTCCCTTCATTACGGCCAAATACCACAATTTAAAAAAAATATTTTTTGAGCAATAAAAACCACACCAGGTAGAACTATGTCTTTCTCCAACAAGCAAGTAAATTGAAAAAAATCAAGAATTTATGTTCTCCAAGGAGATGTTGGATTTTATCTAAAAGCTACGTTAATGAGTACATAATTCTACTTAGTTTAGAATATAAAAAGAGCTTGTGGGTATTAGTGTTCTTACCAAAATTCGTTATATCGAAATTTTTTAACATGGTGTTCTATGGGAAACCAATCAAATCATCTAAAAAAATTCGTCATAACAAAAATTTGTTATATCACAATTCGTTATAACGAGGTTCAGCTGTAATAAAGTTTGATTAAATAAATGGCACTCTACAAGTAAATCCCTTTCAATCTCTCGATCACATCATTTATGTAAACTGACTCCGAAAACCTCTTCGAAGTACATAGAATTCTTCATTTCTCTCAATTTACTTGTTTTTTTTTCATTTCATTCTTTAAAAACATAGAAACAGTAACCTAGTGCCATACAATTGTGACAGTTGACAGTTCTACGTTGCGGCACAACTGCTACTGTGTCCCTTTGAATTTATTATTTTTTGTTGTTGAACTTCATCTTGACATAACTAATATTTTTTGACATTGAATAATTGTAACCTATTATTCTGGTTTTTAACTCAGCAATTCCTAGCATTGATTTTTGCCAAGAGCCTTATGTAAATCCAAAATCATGACCTTTTACAAACTGCAAGTCTTTTATATTTAAAAATGATGACCTTCCCCAGGAAACGTGTTCCTCTCAGATAAGACATACGTATTCTAACTAGACAGCCATCTGGTAGTACAACTGCAAGAATAGAGTTGTAAAAAGAGTCTGAATAATTCTGATGGCTATCATCAAGTTTCATGAGTCTCACATCGCAACCAAAAGACATAGATAAAACACTAAGAAGTCTTTTAATACCAGACAACAAAGTAATAGAGGAACGTGTGTTTTCAACTTTTTCAAAATGATCCAATATTGGTCGTAAAAATGACTCTAAATGACACACCAAAACTGATTCACTTCAAGTAAACAAATAACTCTCTTGTGGTAATAAAAAAACAGAAGAAGAAAAATTTATAAATAAATTTCTTCTTTTTTTTAGATTTATATTCAGTCATTTCCTGTGCCCATAATGACAACTTGATTTAGATTTAAAAGTGTGACATTAATTCTCATGTGAACATTAAGTACGTTATTTTTTTAGTTCAATTACTTTGATGGAACTAGTGGATGCCAACTTGTGGAAAAATATGTGAAAAATATGCTCAATGCTTTCTGGTGCCAATTCAGAAGTGGCTTACAAAAACTTGTGTGTTGTGCTGGATCTGTGGTGTGCATAGTTCGATTTGGTTAAAATTTAGGAGTGCCACTAATGGCAATAAATGTTTGGGTCGTTTTAGCATTTTGATTCAATTGTTTTTTCCCAAATAAGTTTGATCAAGTTTATTTGTTCAGGTATAAATTTGTTATTCTAAATCTAATTTTAGAAAGTACAGAATACACGTAAATAATTAATTTTTAAGAACATTTGATATTCAAGTATACCCACACAAAAAAGCAATATATTGAAAATATATTTTAGATATACGACAATATATGATGCATATATTAAACATATATTTTCTATATATTTCAACGTATATTAGAGTGACATATATGTTGTAAAATGTAATGATTATATATGTTGAATATATATTATTTTTCTCTACTGATTAACATATATGTCAATTCAATATATTTACCATATATAACAAACATACAATATAAGATGAAGGCCACTCACAAGTTGCAATCAAAAAGAAAATGTGTTCAACGAGCTGAACATCTTTGCTCAAACCATACAAAATAGCGGTCAAGAAAACACAAGCGGAATCCAAAGCGAGGCTAAACAATGTGTAGTTTCAGTTAAAACACAAAATTTTGCCCGTGTTAGTTTGACTCAGAAAAAACCGTAACAGCAGACACGATAATTTTGGAATGCATCTAGTGTGTAAAGTCCACTGTGTAGTTGGGTGCTCATATGTCCTGATTTTATCAGGATTGTCCTGATTTTAGAAGCTCGTCTGATTCTAAAAATGTCCTGATTTTGTCCTGAAATTCGAGTTCCCGTCTTGATTTGTCCTGAACTTTTAAAAAAAATTTAAGATAATCGAGCTGAACGTTAAATAAAGTATGTTGCACTCAGTTACTTACTTACTGTAAACAAGATAAATAAACACATCAGTGTGTTTTAGTTTATTTTTCAATTCAATCGCTTCATTTTCAGATACATAGTGTAGTGTTTGAATTTGATGTTTTATTGTAGTAATAAACGTTATCTTGAAAAGTGCCACTTTTTTTTCAAATGTCCTGATTTTGGACCAAAGGTATCTGAGCACCCTACTGTGTAGGTATACTCATGGGAACATATCAACTTTGCAAAATATAGCATTTATGACTTATTATCACCCCAAAAACTAAATTTCATAAACGAGTCACACATAAAAAAAGTTAAGAAACACTGGTTACATTCAAAAACTCTAAAATGGTTCGTTTCTGACGTTTTGTGTCTTTAGTTGTGACGTCATTTCCTGAAAAGTTTGTTTCTTACTGAAGAACCAATTAAAACTTAAACGGTGCTTGACATTGCTTTATAGCTAAAACGAGTTATGTCTAACGAATTTGGATCCACAGTAAACTCTCTAAACCAAATACCTCTTAGGGATCCATCTAATACCCAAGAAAAACTCCCTCTAGCCCAGTCTAGTAAACTTTTTTTTACTACAAAAACACACTAACAAAGCAAATCTTAATCTCTGCCAAAGTGGAATCTCAATCAATAAACTTTTCACTAATTCCAATTCTAACTTATAATTAAAAAATTCCGTTGCTACTTTTTTAAACTAAGTATCACATATCTAAACAAAACTCATCCTTTTCTGCCTCTACCCAAGCAGAACAAGCTTAGTTATTCCATTCAAGAAGAATGCTTTATAGAAAATATTTCTTACCTTATTCTGAGGAATTTTCCTTTGACTGAAATGAGAAAAACAACAACAATTACACAGAATTGTGGCAGCATATGGTATAAAAACAGCAATATAAATCAATCTAAGATTCAATTTGATAAATGAAAAAATATTGTTCGAGCCAAAACCACCAACTTTAGATGAGGGGACTAAAGAGGATTAATGCCCAGAGCAGTGCAGTTTGTGGTTGTGTTCAATTGATTCAAGAAAATTTAAAGGTCAGTGGTTACTGAACTCCAGCAATAAACTTTTTCAAAAAAACTCAATTAGATGTTTTTAAATTACAGTTGATCTTCGTTATAACGAACCGCGATATAACGAATTTTTGTTATAACGAATTATTTTAAATGACTTGGTTGGTTTCTCGTAGAACACCGTGTTAAAAATTTTCGATATAACAAATTTTGATATTACGAATTATTCGTTATAAAGAACGAGTTTTTAAGAACACTTTAATATCCACAAGCCCTTTTTATAACAAATTTTGAAAATTAATCACATGACTCACTCGTTTACATGCTGTGCCAGAAAATTTAATTTTTAAAATTAAAGAAAATAAACATTTTATTTAAAAAAATACTCTAAAAAGTTAAATTCAAACAAAAATCACCACATGTATAAATAAATAATGTTTTTTTTATGATAAACATGAAGTAGTTTTAAGTTTCAAAACTAAAAAAAAAAAATTTGTATTGTAATTTCTTACAACAAACTTTCGTTATAACAAACAGATTTTCAGATCCCTTGCAATTCGTTATAACGAGGTTCGACTGTATATGATCTCATTGAACGCGGTATCCATTACTGCGCGGCTGGAAAGGCAATCTGCATAATTAGAGTGCGAGTCTCTAATAGAACGCGGATATACACATACCGTCTCACATACCACTTTTGCACGTGTTTGATCTAATAACAATCAATTTTTGTCGAAAAATGCCAACTTTTTTCTTTAAAACAGCATTTCAAACCAACCTAATTTTGTATATCATATTTTGTACACGGGTATCCATTAGTACTCGGAGGTAAATTCGATTTTGCAGTTAGAACACCTGCATTCAATGAGAGCATTTACTGTAATGACTTTTCAATGATGGTGAGAAAAAAAGACATTATAGCTTCTGTAAGATTTCACTCCAAAATAAATTCAATTGTGTTTGAAAATCGATTCTAAGACTTGCAATGTTTACATGAATGTCTCCTGCAGGCACAAACGTCTATTATGTGAAAAATTTTGGTAAAGTCAGACTGTATGCTGAACGAGTTAAACTGTCTCACAGGGTCAAGTGAGCTCATGCCTGGAACCAAGATGAACTTCAATGTGTAATGCTATTTCTTAGAAGCATTGCAGTAAAGTGTCAATTTTTTATGAACAACACATTGAAAGTTGCATTTTATTTTTAAATAAAATAAATAAATAAAATACAGTTGAACCTCGTTATAACAAACCGCGATACAACGAATTTTTGTTATAACGAATTTTTTTTAGTTGACTCGGTTGGTTTCCCATAGAACACCATGTTAAAAAATTTCGATGTAATGAATTTTGATATTACAAATTATTCGTTATAAAGAACACGTTTTTAAGAACTCTCTAATACCCACAAGCTCTTTTTATAACAAATTTTGAAAATTAATCGCACGACTCACTCGTTTATATGGTGTGCCAGAAAATTTCATTTTTAAAATTGATGAAAATAAACATTTTGTTTTTAAAAATACTGTAAAAATTTAAATTCAAACAAAAATCACCACGTGTATAAATTAATAAACTTTTTTTATGATAAACATAAATTTGTTTTCAGTTACAGAACTGAAAAAAAATTAATACTGTAATTTCTTATAACGAACTTTCATTATAACAAACAGATTTTCGGGTTCCTTGCGGTTCATTATAACGAGGTTCGTCTGTAAAATATTTTTTAATGTTTCAAGTGATGTCCCCATCGAAACAAAAACTTCGCTGCAAAGGTTCTAAAAATGTGTCAGTTTCTACCGTTCTAAGAAACCCAGAGTAAGCAAGAATAGTGAATTGGAGTTTGTTATATTTTGGCTCCAACAACAAAATGCAACAAAACCGTGATAAGCTAGTAGTTGTACACTGTACACACAGCAGTGTCCGTTCTTTTATTCGACGGTCATTTATTCGCCAAGAATGAATTGTATTTTGGTCATATGAGTTTAGTTTAGGTTAGGTAAGGTTAGATAAGGTTTGATAAGGTTAGAACAGGTTAAGTGAGATTTAGTTAGATTTACCAGCGAATAAATGACCGTCAAATAAACAATACGACTCCCACACAGTTGTATGGCGAAGACCTAACATGCAGTATCCAAACAAATTTTGTATTCACCGTTTGGGTTACCGCTACTCTACTTCGCTATTCCTCCCAGCATTACGTTCTGAATAAATACACCGTTCAAGTCCTACTAAATTATTTGTAAATAAAATATACTGGAGAGGACCCAAATTTATTATTATTAAAGTTTCATTCCTATATAAAAATTCCAAAAGTGCGTGCCCAGCGGGAGGTAAGCAGAAGCGATACATTATATTCCTATCGTATTGACATTTAAAGAGTTCGCAAAAATGTATTCATACCCCAAAACGTTTTCGACCATGGCTGGTCTTCCTCAGTGGGTTACGGAAGATATTTTTATTAAAACAACTCTAAATAGCACTATAAATGTTCTGGTAGAACGCGAGTGTTCTAACTGCAAAATCGAAATTTTGTTCGAAAATTTTTTTTTTTCGATCAAAAATGTGGAAAAAGTGTTGTTTTTTTAATATAAAAAAGCGATAGATGAGTCCGAATGCATACATATTGGACTGTACAGTGTAAAGTAGCGTCTAAGTCACTCCACAGCGTGCGCCATGTACTTTTCCCTTAAAATTACAGTCAATTTTACGTTATAAATATTGTAACGTAAAAATATAAAAGTTCAGTT
>JAQFXT010001569.1:0-16684 GCA_034683725.1 Strigamia crassipes | reverse complement strand
TTTTTGACGTTTATTTGAATAGTTTTAACGATTTTTGACGTTTATTTGACTAGTTTTAACGATTTTTGACGTTTATTGGACTAGTTTTTAACGATTTTTGACGTTTATTTGACGATTTGTGACGTTTATTTGACGATTTTTGACGTTTATTTGACGAATTTTGACGGATTTGTCGAGTTTTGACATAATGTTATTATTTTGTAACGGATTTAACGATTTCTTTTACTTGTCTTGGCGAGTTTTGATGCTTTTTCACATTTTTTTAACCACAATTCCCCCCCTTTTTCCATTTGGCGGCCATCTTAAATACCATCAAATCGATCAAAATCGAAACCTAATTACGCTATTCAAATCGACGATTTCATCACTCTCCAACCCAAAACGATTTTTTCTTAAAACCCTAAAACTCAAAAAAAAAAAAAAAAAAAAAAAAAAAAAAAGAAAAAAAAAAAAAAATGGAGTTCATTTTGGCATTAAGCCTAAACCGCCTCCCCTTAGTTTATAGATGCACATTTTCACATCATCTTTTTTTAGCCAAACAACAACCAACCCATTCTGTCATTCTATTTGCTTTCAGGCTGCACATGCAAGCGAGTTCTCTCAACCGAATGTCAACACAGACACCCGTCGTCGGCTCGGCGCTAGCACCTCCGATTACCCGAACCAACGCGCCCCGCTTGCCGCACGACTCATCGCCGCCTCCGCTAATGCGCCGCGGCCGTGCCCGCATCGACCCGCTGCCGCACGTGCTGCGGGTGAGTTTTCGCACAAATTTGCATCTTTTAATTTTGTCGCTTTTTCAGTAATTGATTTTCGGATGGATTCGACCGTTGGGGGTGAAGGGGCGGCGAAATTTATTTTATTTTATTTTATTTTTTTCGTTTGCTGGATGCAGAATTGCAAATGGAGCGAGCGCGTTCTATTTTTAGATTCGGCGCCATCTGACATTTTTTTTTTTTTTTTTTTTTTTTTTATGGATTTCATCTATGGGGGTTTTGAATCTCTGCACGTCTCGGATTGAGTTCAAGGTTAAGATTGATTGTGGGGAAAATGGAAATTGAGTTTTATTTATGATCTTGGGGATGGATCGATAGTTCCAATGGGGTACGAAGCGTGCTGCAATTTAAATGGGAATTTGTTTTTGATTTTGATGTTAATTGTTGGTGTGAGCAATTACTGCAATTTGGTAACTAGTTATCGTTACCGTTATTTAGCCAAAATAGTAACTAGTTACCATTCGTTATCGTTACTTATTTGTGAATCTCGTTACCGTTATCGTTACGTTGCCGTTACATTTTCGTTACATTTTCGTTACCGTTACGTTATGTGAATTATTAAAAATTGTTCATTTTTGGTCAAAAAAGTTTCAAAATTTTTTTGTTTTGGGCCAAAAACGTCTGGATATGTAATTTCGAGAAACGGTTCGATTCTGCTAAATAAGTAACTAATTACCATTACGTTACGCTGGCAGCAGTATGTAACGCGTTACAGTTACGTCACGATAACGTCGTTCCTGGTAATGACATTATTGATAAACTACTTCTTCCGCATAACTATGGTTAACCATTCATGGTCTTCCTCAGTGGGTGATATGAGGACTTTATTAAAATGATACACATGCTTTGTCTGAAACGTAGAAAAAACGTTCACACTTAGGGAGTATATATTTGTATCATTTTAATAAAATCCTCATATCACCCACTGAGGAAGACCATGAATGGTCGAAAACGTTTTGGGTTAAACAACCTTTATTATTGCGTATCTTTAATATGTCTAAAAATTCGGTGATTAACAAATGACATTATTGTAATGGTAACAAATGCAACACTGGGTGTGTGATATTGCAATTATCGTTTTTTTTTTTTTGCTTGTGCGCGGGTCCCCATTAGACTGCGGGTTTGTATTTAAATTCCCAAGGCATAAGGCTATACGGATTTAGGGACAACCACTTTCATGAATGGGAAAAGTTTTATTTTCAGCATAATAATTAAGCTGGATTTACTGCATTTATAAAGAACACTCCAACTGACAGCTTCAATCGTTCACCAGCAGAGGCCCTGGTAATCAGTTATGCATATGGAATTTAGCATATTCAATATTTCTGTAAATTAATAATGTTTATCGGTTTCCGTTTAATTGATAATATTGCCACATATTTTTGAGAATTTACCACTAGCTTCGATAATGTTCCCTGGTGCTTTGACGACTAATGAGAACGGCGTAACAATACGGCCATCATTCGTCCAACCAATCCCGAAGCGCGTAACACACCCCATTCGCCTTCGGATTGGAGGCTGTAGGTGGCTGCACTCACCATTTCGATAATGCACGCTTGTTCTTTGCGCCATCTGTTGTGGGGTTTCACAACCAAAATGCAAATGGCATCTTGATCCCATTTGAAATCTTCATGTTCGTTTCTCTGTTTTTCTATTGGTAAATTCTCATAAAATACATCTTGTGCTTGAGTAATTGTCAAATTTAGGTCAGCACTCATCTTTTTGTCAGATAAGATCTGATCAGACAAAAAGATTCATGCAGATCTAATTATTTGACAATTACTCGGTGTGCTCGATATATTACTACTGAGTATATTTTTGCGCTTAAGTGTAAAGGGAAAAATACTCAAAAAGTATTTGCGATTATTTTCAACTAAACCAATAAATATTATTATATGCGGGGGATATTAGAATAATTTTGAGATGGCAGCAATTTACAGGTTTCTCAAAATTGGTTTTAGTGCAAACGCAGCATATATACCTTAAAGCTTCAAATAAACGCTGGGCCCATTTAAGCGCTCGGGGGTCAGAAGGAATTTGGCCAATAAGCGCCTGGTTCAATTAAGCTCTGGATTCAAATAGGTGCTGGGTGTTATACACGTAATATGTACATTACTTGTATGTTGTAAAATGTCTGTGTGTACTGTTTTCCTCATTTTCGTCTTAAACTGGTTAGTTTTGCCCATCTGCGAAATTAATCGCTTGGTCCAAAAACCACCCGGGTCCAAATTAAAAAAAAAACTAGCTTATCGCCCCGCCACAAACGCGGGGCCTAGTAATTAGTGGAAAAAAAAATAACATTACAAAATCTCAAATTTACATGGCAAAAGTGATAGCATATGACGTCATATTAGCATTTTGATTGGCGGCCATTTTGTATTATATCATACATCATCATACATTATCATATAGAACTCATGCTGCTTTGAACCGCCACCAGAGCGCACCTAAATGGGGATGGTTAATGCGATGGTGAGATTCTATAAAATAAACATACATTTACTTATTCGGAGTTTAACGGTAACAATGGTTACTAATTAGATTTTGTCTACAGTGCAACAACATTTTAGTGCTATGCTGTCAATTGCTTTTCTTAATGACTATGTTGTTGTTTATGCATTTTACTTTGGCATTACAGTTGAATCTCATTACAACGAACCGCGATATAACGAATTTTTTTTAGATGATTTGGTTGGTTTCCCATAGAACATCATGTTAAAAAATTTTGATATAATGAGTTTTGATATTACAAATTATTCGTCGTAAAGAACAAGTTTTTAAGAAGTCTCTAATACACACAAGCCCTCTTTAAAACGAATTTTGAAAATTAATCGCATGACTCACTTGTTTACATGCTGTGCCAGAAAATTTTATTTTTTAAATTGTTTTAAATTCAAACAAAAATCAACATGTGTATAAATGAATAATGTTTTGCATGATAAACATGAATTTGTTTTCAGTTACAGAACTGAAAAAAAAATTTTGTACTGTAATTTCTTACAACGAACTTTTCTTATAACAAACAGATTTTCGGGTTTCTTGTGATTCGTTATAACGTCGTTCGATTGTATTAGGCTGAACGGCTAGAATTACGATATATCTGTGTAGAATTGGATGCTCAGTATGAATTTAGTGGGCGCAAACTTTAATTTGTGTGGCATTAATCAGGTTTTTGTCAATAGGATAATTTTTTTTTTTGCCAAACATTGGCCCGGACTCTCTAAGAAGTCACAAGCCGGGGGTCTATTGGAGTCCCAGGTAGCTTAATTGGTAGAGCAACCATCCAGCAGCAAATGGGAGACCTGGGCTCGGCCCCCGGCTCTTGACTTCTTAGAGTTTGGGTCATATCGTTTTTTTTTTTTTACCAGAAATTATGTATGGCAGGAACTAAAAACACCATACATCTTATTGACAAATACCTCAGTTTTCTGCTGTAGAGAAGTTATTATGAATCAGGTTGCAGTGGATACATCCCATGTATGCAGTTCTACTATAATTCCAGAATTTTATTGTTGTTTTATGTTTTTTAAAACATTTGACAATTTAATATTTAGCATTTAATAGCTTTAACGACCAAGTATACCACCCAAATCTAGGCGTAACAGTGGCGGCGGATATGGTTGGACATACTGTTGGTATTGCTGGTATGGTTCTCTTTCTCCATAGTACTGGTTTATGTAAATTGGACGCCTACCATGGTCATTATAATCGTAGTTCTCTCTACCTGAAAAGAAAAACCATATGAAAAATTTGTGACGAAATCTTTCATATAGGAATAATAAGAAAAAAAGGAAAATAAATAAGTTAAGGGGTAATAGGTTATAATTTTAAGACTCATTGATGTTGATTAATGTTAACAAATTATTTTCTTTCTAATTCTAATTATTTAACTTACATACTCGGGGCAAAAAGATTACAGCGTGTGATGTCGAAATAATGACGGTTAAAATATGTCGAAACACACTAGATGCTTTCAATTTCGAAATCTATAAGTACCTTTTGTTACTTATGTTACTTATCTTCCTTATGCAAAAGGAAGAAAATGTACTTTTAAATAAACGCACTAATAATTTTTACTTTTGAATTATTCGCGCATGCAGAAATTTACAGCCTTTTTTACAGTTAGAACGGCTCTTTTACGACAAAAACGGCTCTTTTTACGGCAAAAACGGCCAAAATTCTAATTACTAACCCAAAAGTAAAAACCAAAAGGAAGATAAGTGACCCAATTGGTACCTTTTGCATAAGTACCTTTTTGGAAGAAATGACGTTTTTTACGTCACTTTCGGTTTGCATAAGGAAGATAAGTAACAAAAGGTACTTATAGATTTTGAAATTGAACGCACCTATTGTTGAAAAAAAATGACAGTCGCAAATTTGACCCCTAACTTCGAAAATATTTCTTGATTGAGATTGTCGAAATAACGACCCGTCTATAGTTGTTGTCGCAAAATTGATTGTTGAAATATTGAATTTTGTCCCTACTATGCTCAGTTTCGTATAACTACTTTGTCATTGTATTCTCAGTAGTAACATACCGAGCGCGCCGCGTAATTGTCAAATAATTAGGTCTGTACGAATCTTTTTGTCTGATTAGATCACGAGTGCTGTAGGGAACGAGTGATCTTATCTGACAAAAAGATGAGTGCTGACCTAAATTTGACAAATACTCAAGCGCGAGGTGTATTTTATGAGAGAATTTACCGATAGAAAATGGGAGAAACGACCATGAAGAGTTCGAATGGGATCAAAATGCCATTTGTATTTTGGTTGTGAAAACCCACAACAGATGGCGCAAAGGACGAGCGTGCATTATCGAAATGGTGAATGCAGCCACCTACAGCCACCAATCCGAAGGCGAATGGGGTTTGTTACGCGCTTTGGGATTGGTCGGACGAACGATGGCCGTTTTGTAACGCCGTTCTCATTGGTCAACAAAACACCAGGGAACAATGGATGCTCGATCTAACTCGATGTAAAAATGGAAGTTGAACGCAAATTCCCTGTTTGTTGGATGGGTGCTTTACCATATAAGTTAAACGGGGCTCCAAGGAGGGCAGACATGTATGGGGCTTACCTTCATATTCACGATTGTAGGGCTGCTTCTCGTGAATATGTACCCCTTCCTGGTGCTTGGCACTTGTTGATTTTGTTTTAGAGATATCACTACTTTCTTTCTTGTCGTGAGTAGACAGCCTATTGTAGTCCACTATTGTAAAAAAAAAAATAATGGTTAAAATTTAAAGGGACAGTTTGGCTCATTTTGAATTTTTTTTATTTGAATTCTATACTTTCCTTTTCTTTTTTAAAAATAATAGAAAAATTTAATTATGTTTAATAACTGTACTAATGCATTTTAACCAATTGTTACGTCGGTTAGGTTAGGTTAGTTCAGGTTAGGGTAGATTAGGTTAGTTCAGGTTAAGATAGGTTAGGTGAGGTTTGGTTAGATTTACTGGCGAATAAATGAACCGTCGAATAAACGATACACCCCAGCTTGCATCCCACCGCAGGTAAGCCGGTGTCGTCCTTGGGCCCATACTCTGAGCAGTCATAAGCTGGGAGTTGAACCATGAACCAAGGATAACGTGGACATGTCTCCATGCATTATTTCCTATGAATAGGTGGTTATGTGCTCTGATTCGCTGAAGGCAGTCACATGTATCACACCATTGCATTGTGGGTTTTCTTCAATAACAACAAATAAACTGTTACAGTCTGAAAGTATTTGTTTTTGGTCTAAAATATTCGTTTTTGGTCTAAAAATATTTGTTTTTGGTTTAAAAATATTTGTTTTTGGTCTAAAATATACGTTTTTGGTCTAAAATATACGTTTTTGGTCTACAGGATTTATTTTTGGTCTAAAACATTCAATTTCAGACTAAAAACTTGCTACAGAAAGACCTCCCAGAATGCAAAGCAGTTTGCATGTGGCGCCACCGGTGGCATAACGGTCTGAACACATGGAAACGTGCCCATGTTATCCTTGGTTCATGGTTGAACCCAGATCCCCTGTTTGCGGGATGGGTGCTTTACCATTTAAGCTAAACGGGGCTTCAAGGCGGGCAGACATGTAGGGGGCTTACCTTCATGTTTACGAGCGTAGGGCAGGTTCTCGTGTATATGTCCTTTTTCGTGGTGCTTGTCACTTGTCAATTTTGTTTTAGCGAGATGACTACTTTCTTTTTTTTCGTCAGTGGACCCACTATTGTACCCCACTATTGTAAAAAATAATAGTTAAAATTTAAAGGGATAGGCTTGTGGGTATTAGAGAGTTCTTAAAAACTTGTTCTTTATAACGAATAATTTGTAATAAATTTCGTTATATCGAAATTTTTTAACATGGTGTTCTATGGGAAACCAACCGAGTCATCTAAAATTAAAAAAAAATGTGTGCTTAAGACCACACAGAAGAAGTGAAACTTTTTTTTTTTAATATTATTATTAATAATAATATTATTATTATTTATCGTCGATCTAACTCAAATCTAAAGTGGCTGCATGTTCGTTTTCGTTGGTAGGCGGCGCCACTTTCGCGTAACGCATTTTCGTCAGCATTTCCCCGTCAGCCACTTCCGTCACCATTTCGAATTACACCAACCCCAAAAACCCCGAACGCGCCTAAAGAAATTTTACTTCAAAACTCGTTATAACAAAAATTCGTTATATCGCGATTCGTTATAACGAGGTTCAACAATCAAACATTATTAAGCGTATTCTTTAATATGTCGATCAAAAGTAGTATCAAACTGGAGAGGAGCAATTGAAAAATTAAACTGCTCGTTAAAATCTCCCACAAGCGAAACAAAGATACGTTTTGGCAATGTTTGTGACCGAAATGTTATTACAACAATGCTTTAGCCACCTTGGCCATTTTCAGCGTGCACTTTGATGCACAAAAGCACTTTTTAAGGAATAGAAATGCACTGTTTTTGACTGCAATTGGGCTTTACTTCTGCCAGAATGGTAAAATAAAAACAATTTCACCCTTTGTACTGTGTCATTAATGTTGCATTAGGATTCCAATGCTGTCTTTGACTTAAATAACATTCAAAATGATTATCCTCTTATCTTTGCCCACTAAGCCAGGCTGTGGGGAACAGGGGCAGAAAGTCAACAAATTGTTTCATTTAAAAGTGAAATCTTACTACTTCTACAGCTGCAAATGCTGGCCAATGGCAGAAGAAGACAATAGAGGATTAAAATTAGCTTCATTTCGACTGGGAAATAGGAGATTTATCATTATTGATTTGACATTTTAATTAAATTATTATGTTTATAAATACCTTATGCTGGGTTCTTGAGACTGGTGACACGTGCTGACTAGAAAATTTTTTTTTTTAAATGTGGTGAAATGTCAATGGTTAAACATTTATACAAGATTTTAGTTAATTAATTTTATCTTTTTCTTGCACTTGGTTAAATAAATCTATTTAATTAGTTGATTTTTTTTATTTAATTAATAAATAAATAAATAAAGTGTCAATAAGTTTCATCAATTTATTTTGATAGTGGAAAGTGTTTTTAATTTAATTTAATTTTATAAAAATGGTGGTAATTCTTCAAATTTATATCATTAGACTGGAGGCATGAGAGATTGTAGTGAATGGAGGTGGGAGAAAGGAATAAAATGGATGAGGGGAAAGTAGCTGTGCAAATTGTTTAAAATTGACACTTAGTGATATTGTAAATGGAAGAATTTGAACTTGGTACATTTGATGTTTCCAGATGAGTCATTTCCTACATAAAATTGCACTTTCCTTCCTTTATTTAATCTATGTTCTTTTTGGGAGACTTCAAGAGGAGATCGACTACATACGAAAGCACTTAACATTTACCGTAAATGCTCCGATAGACCACCCGCTTTATCTAAAATTTTATTTGAAACTAAAACCATTATACAGAGATTTGAATGCCATTTTTATGTGTGAAAAATGATGTCACTCTGATGGCTTTTTGGGTGAGTCAGAGATACCCCACTAGGTTGTGTCCATTCATTTATTCGAGAATTTACTACTCGTTTCGATAATGTTTCTTGGTGCTTTGACGACCAATGCGAATGGCGTAACGAAAAGGCCGTCGTTTGTCCGACCAATTCCGAAGCGCGTAACAAATCCCATTCGCCTTTGGATTTGGCGGCCGTAGGTGGCTGCTTTCACCATTTCGATAATGCACGCTTGTTCTATGCGCCATCTGTTGTGTTTTCACAACCAAAATACAAATGGCATTTTGATCCCATTCGAACTGTTCATGGTCGTTTCTCCGATTTTCTATCGGTAAATTCTCTCATAAAATACACCTTGCGCTTGAGTAATTGTCAAATTTAGGTCAGCACTCATCTTATCAGACCAAACGATTCGTGCAGACCTAATTATTTGACAATTACTCGGCATGCTCGGTATATTACTACTGACAGTTTATTTATTCGCCAGGAATGAACTGTATTTTGGTCATTGGGTTTCGCTTAGGTTAGTTCAGGTTAGGGTAGGCTAGGTGAGGTTTGGTTAGATTTACTGGCGAATAAATGAACCGTCGAATAAACGATACGACCCCTTGACTACAGTAGTGACTGGTTAAGCATCTGAGTGACATCATTTTCTACACATAAAAATGGCATTAGTTTCTAATAAAAATTTTAATTAGTTACAGTGTAATTACATTTACAAAACCATCAGGTTTTTCTGGGTCATCCTGTGTTACCGCACATAATACACATTAGATGCGTTTAATTCCTGAAGAGAAAGTCACTTTTCTTCCTTTCCTCCTCTTTAGAAGGCGGAAGTGATGTTTTTTACGTCATAATTAAAGAAAATTAGCCTTGGAAAGTAACTTTCAAGAAAATAAATCTCGATTGACTTTCCCGATTTTCTTTGTCACTTTCAAATGACGCGCAAGCGCACATGACACACAAGCCAAGTTAGATCGGGCGCCATTACAGCCCAAGAGGCATTCTCTTGCTCCGACGGATTGTCGTAGAAGTAGATCATCAGAGAAACGTTCCGTTGAAGATACGGTCCGTTGAACGTAACTCCGAAGATCGATGTTAATATTCGGTTCGGTGAATCGTCATCGAGATTATGCTTTGCCTATTGTCCAATATGTGCATTCATTCGAAAGTCACTTTTGTAAAAGGAAAAAAAGTAGAAGTCACTTCTTTTCCTTGAGATGAACGCACCTAGTGTACAATCCTGGCTAAAAATATTGTCACTTCTAGTATGCTGCTGAATTTAGAAGTGACTACTTCCCAATGCTGCCACTAGAGTTGATGGACAAGTCAAGTATGGATAGGGGTCAGGTGTCACGCATTACTTAAGATTTTGATATGTTTTGACAACTGATAAAAAATGCATGAAACGTGATCCCTATCCATACTTGACTTGTCCATCAACTCTAGTGGCAACATTGGGAAGTAAACTCTGTTTTACAAAACTTGTGACAAACTCCCAATGGTTTGGCATATCACAAGCTCAAGAATACATATAACTTGATCATGTGATCATTCTCAACCTATAAGGGAGAGTCAAATTCAAAAATGGCAGTTTAGTACTCACTAAAACATTCCTAAAATAAAGTATTAACCGCATACAAATAAATATAAAAATAAAACGTAAAAAAGTTTAAAATTGAACATATTTAAAGTAGCCAGAAAAAGAATTAGAAACTGGAACCGAAAGTGGGTCCAAAACTGAACCCCGACCGGGCTAACCGGTCAAGGTTGCTTCTAAAAATAGTCACTATTGGTGCTATTGTCGATCAGCGTCTTCTTGTGGCGAATAAGTGCATTTTTGCACTACTTTTCAATTGTGCATGTGTAACAATGATGTAATGGCTGCGGACAGGTCAATAGCCAATGGGAGTTTGTCATAAGTTTTGTGAAACAGACTATAGTTAGAACTACAAACTTGTCTGTCACCAGACGGCGCTAACCGGGTCACGTCTTTCATCATGTCAAATCGTTCGACCTAGAGAATCCACTAATTCTCATTGGTCAGCAGGCACATTACTGCTGGTTGCCTCATGCATCAGAAAAAAGTTTCTATAACTTGTTCATTTTATTTAAGTTTGTGGAATGGCATTTATCGGTTATAAAAAGTTAAGTTACATCCTTATGTCGGTAGTATAAATTCATAAGGAAGTTTATAAATTTGTGTATTTGCGGGTTAGCACTTTTGACTCATAACGTTATATTATAAAAGTGAGTTAGCAACAGGATGCGTTAGCTGCAGCACGATGCTGTAAGCAGATCGATCAACCGATTGACCGGAAATGGTGGTTTTGTCAACATGATATTGGCTCCTTTATTACATAAAATATGGTTATAATTCAGACGTTAGCTACATTAGAGATTTGGCGTTTGCATTTTTTTCACTGCTAAAAACTTATAACTTATAGATATAAGTTAAAATAATTTCTGCACTTATACGTACAGAATTCAACTTACAAAGTTATATATTATATTTCCAATTTAAATAAATTCATTCACAGTATTATGGAATTTTTCAGGGATATTTTGCTTCCTTTGGTTGTTCTATCACATTACATAGCTCCATTATGACTTTTTTTGAGGGTCCTGGAGACCCATATATCCAATTTAGAAAAGTTTCCTGAGATATAGACGGTCTTAAAACTGTTTAGTTTTTAACTTTATCTCATTCCGTTCATACGTTATGAGAGATATTGTAAAAGTCACTTTCTGAGATTTTTAACTTTTTTCTCTTTAACTATTCATTAATTTTCCAAAAACTTTCAATGAAATTAAATTAAATTCTCCTAAAACAAATTTTACTTAAGAGAAATAGTTTTTGAGAAATTTCAAATATTAAAAGTTCAAAAAAAATAGGCGAAATAAATAATTCTTTTATATACTGTATACGTTCCTTTATTAAAAAGGCTTTCGCCAAAAGGATGAACCTATAACTTATAACCTGTAACTTCTAAATCGATAAGTTATAAGTTAAACGTATAAAAGATGTAATTGCCAAATCGCTATTTACACCCTGTAATAACGTATAAGGTTTTAACGTGAGTTTTTGTAACTGCGGCAATACCGTACAAACATTTGCTTAAATATATACACAGATGTATATAGAAATTATCATGAAACATGTTTGGAATTAATTATAGTTGGTGTATGATTTGTTTTTTTGTGCTCTTGCTTTCCTTCCGTTTGCGGAAACTAGTCTTTTCGATACTTCATGAATTTCTTTCCCATATATTTTCGTCTAAGACCTTCAGGATGAGGTGATGCGCACTGATGCTCTCACTTTCTTTTCATGATGGCAAACATCCAAAACATGGACTTTTCCCTCCTGCTGATGTTTGTTTACTACGAAATATAAAAAGATGAAATCTTTCGTGTTGCAGCAAGATAACATAAAATTACCAAGTTAAAAAAAATAAAAATAAAAATAAAAAAATAAAAAAATAAAAATAAAAATCTGAGAAATTAAATTTTTAAATTCAAGTCACGTTTGTAATTAATTTTAGCGGTGAGAATTATCAGGTGTGGTGATCTGTATTGAACGAATTGATCTTATCTTCGTTTTGTAGTTCACTATTTCATTCTTGACGTTTGTTATCGGATCAATATATCATCACACCAATTGGGTGAAAACCAGGAAGGTTTTAAACACTTCTAGAACGCAGTAAAAAAAAATTTACACAATTATTTAAATAAATAAAAAAAATAAAATTCAATTTTTTTTTTGCACATTAAACCTCGTTACAACGAATTTCCTTATAACGAGTTTCAAAACACTGCTTAATTTTACATTTAATAATATAAACGAATTTTTGGAATAACGAAATGTGTTGAACACTGCAGAGGACTTCGTTATAACGAGGTTTTACTTGTACTGTTAGCAGCGGCTTTGAACAAACGGAATACTTTAAATTGAATGAAAGATCTGGAGATCAAAGGAGGACACTGGGGATTGTATATAATCACTTTTGCCAATTTTTTTTCTCTTTGCGAAGGGAATGGAACAGTGCAGATGCAATTGGTTATATTCAAGTGATGTGTTCGATGTTTGTCAAAGAGCACAACTGGTTTTAACTCTCGCTATGGTTTTGATATTGCAAGGCAAAATGATAAAGGGCATTGGCTTCCAGTATTTATTTTATTTTTTTAATATAAAAATTTATTTTTCTGTCTTTTTGAAGGATTTTTCTGTCTTTTTGAAGGATTTCGATACACAGTGGAAGGGGATATGATCTTGAAGCAATCAAAAAGTAATAAAAGTGAATTGAACCAGTGCTATTTTTTTTTATCAGAACTTCACAACCGCAACTTAAGTTTGGATTTGTTTCAGTGTAGTGGAATGGAAGAAGCAACTTTTTTTTTTACTTGTTGGATTTTTTTTTTTTTTTTTTTTTTTGGATTTAGGTTGAATAAACCATAAAAAAAGTTTATATAGTTTAATCTAGCATTATTAGAGATGACTAAAAGACGACCCACCATGGGTCCCAAGAGATATCATTTTTTACACATAAAAATGACATTTAGTTTTCTTTCAAACAAAAGTTTTAATTAGTTATGGTGTAATAACATTTACAAAACTGTCAGACATGTCTGTGTCACAAAAGTTATGACAAACTCCCATTGGTTGGGCGTATCACAAGCTCTAGCATACATATCACTTGATCATGTGATCATTCTCAACCAATAAGGAAGAGTCAAATTTAAAAATGGCAGTTTAATATTCGCTAAAATATTCCTAACATAAAGTATTAACCACATACAAATAAATATAAAAATTAAACTTAAAAAAGTTTAAAATTAAACACATTTAAAGTAGCCAGAAAAAGAATTAGAAACTGGAACCGAAAGTGGGTCCAAAACTGAACCCTGACCGAGCTAACCGGTCAAGGTTGCTTCTAAAAGCAGTCACTATTGGTGCTATTGTCGATCAGCGTCTTCTTGTGGCAAATAAGTGCATTTTTTGCACTACTTTTCAATTGTGCATGTGTAACAATGATGTAATGGCTGCGGTCAGGTCAATAGCCAATGGGAGTTTGTCATAAGTTTTGTGAAACAGACCATAGACGTTCTCTATTGTCCACAGGACAATTTTTGTTTGGAAATTGAATATTGAGTGAATTGACAGTAAGAAAATCATGCTAGAGTGAAGAATCTTTGGTAATTCTCATCTGGCACACGCAAAACTGGAAAATGAATGAGTAATTTCAACCATTAAAGAAAACTTCTTTGAATGCTTAGCCAAATTTATATTTATTGCACGTATAGTGAAATTGCAAATTGGAATTTAGAAATAAACCCTCCTCGTTATAGATGGATAAAGGTGTTAAAATTATGCTTTAATTATGGCTTCTGGGTGCACGAATACGTGGAATTTTAAGGTAGAACCAATAAAATGAAGAATGATTGGATTTGTAGTGGCCTCTAATTACAGAGAAAAGGAATTAGGGATTATTTATTGCTATCCGTTTTAAAATAATGTTGCTTGCAACGGGTGGATTTGGACTTCGATTAATATGATGTGCAGCAGCAGGCAAGAAACAAGGAATTCCTTAATGATGTTTGGACGAGAACTGACTCTGAATTCTTTCGTGCTAGGAGATTTCGTGCTTGTTGTTTTCTTTCAAGTGTCATTACTAGTTTTATTGATTAAAGAGTAAATAATTTGTTAGTCGTCTGTTTGTTGTGATGGGTCATTGATGATAGACTGTCAGGGCCGGCTTTCTTCAAGTCGGGGCCCGGGTGCGAAAAGAATTGTGGGGCCCCAAAAGAAAAAGATATGGAGTGTATAGAAGTTGTGTCATATGACGCAACGAAAAACAGTGCGTTCACGTTACGTCTTACAATGTTGATGCGACCATTGATGTATTGATTTACTTGATTATTGGTTTAGTTTTGATGTCATGGAATAAATCCTCTGCTACCCAGTGGCCACTGACTGAATATCTTTGCAAATCTCTTTGTCGCCGGGTGGAGCTGCGGTCTCGGAAGTACTATTGGACAAAAGACGTGGGAAGTAGGAAGTGCGCCTTGGGTCTGAGAGTAGAGTCTTCAGCGTGACCAATGTGGGCAACAATCGCATAAGCTTATGTCCAGGCTCGACGACTCTTTTGGCTTTGGGTAATGCAGTCAGTGGTTGGAACTTACGAAGAGCTGTTTAAACCGCTCTTGCATCGGGAAATGCACTGTAGGAGCACTGACCCCTAGACAACCTGTTAATAAAGCGTTTAAACTTAAACCACTGTGTCTTAAGCTAAGTTCACGCGCATGCGTTGTTGCTTCAGCTTGCGAACACTCTCAATCTGTCTTATTTTGACGTATCCAATATTATGTTAAAAAAACGGTTTAGCAATCACAATTTTGAAATTCAAATGTTATAGCGTAATTTTAACACCACAGCTATGGGATGTCTTGTGCTTCTGTGCACGTATTTTGGATATTGGGCTATCCGACTGAATGTACAAACATGTCTTCAACAGCTTTTCCAAACAAATCTTCATTGCAAGATATTGATATTCAGTAGCACTATAAACACTTTGAACACTAGTTCTCACTAGTACAGTGGGAATGTTGCAGGTTTTAGTGCCGATTTGATTGCAATTGTAAAATGAGTTATTACGCTCTGCGAGGACACTCGAATAGTATCTGTTACCATAATGTGTTGCACATGAATGCAGAAATTTAGTCATTAAAATCCGATTTATTTGACTGTGTGCCATTTGAATTGGTTAATCGAATCACATGATCGGGTAACCACGCATTGTTGATATGTCTCCGTATGAAATGCAGCGATTATTGAATTATACAATTGACTGGTCAATCTAGTTGACATGTATAAGTGAAGCAGTGAAACTGAAATAGTTACTTTTGCTGGGCAATTTACCATAGATCAATTGCAGCACAAGTTCAAGCACAGCTAATAATTCAATGTAAACATGTTGACTTAATGCAGTCTTACGTTTGATTTGATTTTAAATTGGAAAAACATGTTTTCTTTGAAGTCCGATTTTTTTAGTAGGGAAAACGTAACGTTGAAGCTAAAATAATTTTTCACGCACTGTGTTTCGTTTATTTAAAGTCGCGGCTTGTAATTGCAAATGCTGTAATCGAGGACAACTTTGATTGAGAATTTAACACTAGCTTCGACAATGTTTCCTGGTGCTTTGACGACCAATGAGAACGGCGTAACAAAATGGCCATGGTTCGTCCGACCAATCCCGAAGCACGTAACAAACCCCATTCGCCTTCGAATTGGTGGCTGTAGGTGGCTGTATTCACCATTTCGATAATGCCCGCTTGTCTTTTGCGCCATCTGTTGTGGGTTTTCACAACCAAAATACAAATGGCATTTTAAATCCCGTTCGAACTCTTCATGGTTGTTTCTTCAATTTTCTATCGGTAAATTCTCTCATAAAATACACCTCGCCCTTGAGTAATTGTTAAATTTAGGTCAGCACTCATCTTTTTGTCAGATAAGATCACTCGTGATCTTATCAGACAAAACGATTTGTGCAGACCTAATTATTTGACAATTACTCGGCGTGCTCGGTGTATTACTACTGAGAATGTATATTGTATGTTTGCTGTGCCAATGTGGCAATTTTGGAAAAGCTGTGAACAGAATTTTGTCTACATACAGTATGTAAACACGGACTTGTAGAACTACAAATTTTTTCCAGTTGAAAAAGCCGATACTTTAATAAGACGAAAACTTCTATTGGGGATTTCGTAATGAGCGCGGAATGAATGAGCGCGGAATTCAGTTTTTTTTGCAAAGTTAATAATAACCTTGGCACAAAGACATAAATTGAATAAGTGCGGAATGGCAAAAAAGAAATTGAAGAAACGCGGAATTCAAAACTTGAACAAGCGCGGAATTAAAAGATGGAATAAACACGAAAAAAAAAAAAAAAAAAAAAAAATGTCATTA
>JAQFXT010001568.1:0-16700 GCA_034683725.1 Strigamia crassipes | reverse complement strand
AATAAACACCTTAAACATTGAAATAATCTTGGCAAGTCATTTCTAAATGTGATTTCAATGGATTATCAACATTTAGGTAATCCTTTGGATATTGCAAATTATTCTACACATCTGAAATGTATATATTCGTAAATTACACGGTAGTTCCGCGTAAATTTACCTCTGTATTACAACACAGCATTCGCGCTTATTCTTTTCGCGCTTATTACGCGTCCCCCCTGGAACGTCGCCACACACGCCGACGAAATTACCCCAGACGCCGGGAAAGGATCTGTAGATGCGCAGATGGAAAAAGAATGTGCAGTTTTTTCCAAAAAACAACATTGGTTTCTGCACCAAAAATAGTTTAGTTTAAAAATTTAGTATCTCATGTTAAATAAGAATTCCACAATTAGTTTAAAATTCAAAGTTCATTTTTCATGTTTATTCTTCAAAATTACAAATGTTTTAAGAATAATCATGGAGTGTTTAACTGTACAAATTTATTCTAGGATGTCAGGTGTGACCTATAGTGTTGAGTTCTTCTGTGGTAAGTTGTGGTTCCTTATCCGTCCTGTTTTCTTGCTGCTGGACTTTCTGGCCCGGAATGGCTAACGCGTGGTCCGGCAAGAACTCAAAAAAAAAAAAAGTTTATGAAAAGAGTGGGATAAACACTCACCTGGGTGCGCGCGCCTCGCGAACCTTTGAGCCTGGTGGCCTCCCTCTTCCTGGGGGAAGGGGAGATGTAACCGCCAGGCGGCCACTGGTCAAACGTTCGTGGTCCCCATCACAGCTCCCTAGCAGTAGGTGGATCTGCAACCCATTGCTGAGCATTGGGGGCCCGGCCAGACCGGAAGTTGCATGCACGGGGTTGTCGGTGTGGCCAACGGGCAGTTGTTCTTCAGCCATGGCCTGCGACAGACGTCTCGTCTGTCTCTCATGCCCTGAGGCGACCCAGCCGACGCATGGCGACTTCTGGTCACGCGTGCCTGCTCTGCGGGCCGCAGGAACCTGAGCGTTTCGTGTGCGCCATGTGTTGCAAACACATGGCGCAATAGCAAATCATCCAAGTTCTCGCTGGCCACGTGGCCCCACCACGACGTGACCAGCGGTCAAGAATACTAGGAAGGAGTTGAGGAGCTCCTTGCAACAGGAGACCACACTTAGGTGCACTGGCCCCTACACACAGCAATATATGGAATAAAAAAACATACTTCATTTAAATGGTGCGTCTTTGTGTAATCTTTTGCTATTTCAGTGTGTGTTGCGTCCAGCACCACATGGCCATCCCCTTGACCACGTGGTGACCATAGCCGAACACTCACAATCTTTTGTGTGATTTTTTTAGTGTGTGTTGTGTCCAGCATCCCCTGGCCCTCACCTGGTCATGGTACATTGCCCAAACACTCACAATCTGACCCAGCAAACAACTTCGCCATAATTTTAAAGCCAGATCAAAATGGGTTCCCACATCTGGTACGTTTCGATCTACTGCGAATTCAACATACCACGACCAATTTTGAGTTGTTTTTACCATCAATTATCCGCGATCCGATCAAGTTGCGGTATTTGATCTTCGCGCCAGATGACAGAAGAAAAATAAAAAGAAACCAGAAGTTTACTGACAAAAAGTGAAAAAAAATGTCATCAAAACTAGCCAAATGCAAGTTGTTGAGGTGCATTTATTATTTATTCAGGATTGCATTGAAATTTCACATATATTCATTTCTTTTTTTGTTTAAATCTAACAATAACTATAAAAGACAAAAATATATTCACATTTACATACGTAGAATTTAATTATTTGCAGCAATATACAAAAAAAAACATAACGTAACATAAATCTACAAATAAAAATAAAAACAAAGTAGCGAAAACCAAAACAAATAAAGCGTCATTCAAAGTTAAAACTCACGTAGGAATGGATAGAACGAGGTAATGACGAAAATACTACATTACGTGTTTCGAGGTTTTCACAAATATATCGAGATAGATTTAAAGTGTACTTGAGTACATACGATAGCAAAGATTTGCATCCATACACTAGATAGAAATTCCAATCGACTAAATTCCATTAATCGTCTTCAATAAATAATGTCAACAATGTTTTCTTTTCTCTATTTGTAATTTGTTAAACTATATTTGAGCAGATGGATGATAATAAGCTAAATTTGTTGCATCTGCCTTACAGTACTAACCAATAAACAAACGTCCAGTTTGTAAATTTTTTAGATCTATTTTAGAGTAGTGCATTTTTGAGACTCCCAATACAGTGTGGGGAGAAAAATATTTTTTTTTGGTTCAAATTGGCACATTTTGACAGAATGAGTGAGAGAAGAGATAAAGAGAGATCAGAGATTCTAACGTGGACGATCATTACTATAAATGCACGTTGTCCAACAAAGAAAAAAAGTAAAATTAAATAAAACATGGAAGAAATGGCGGAGCGGTTGCAAAACCCGTTCCTTCTCTTTGAATATAAGCGTAATTTAATGTCCTGATTTAATTACGATCCAGCAGAATCTCTCTTACCTATCGCTACCACATATGTTTGAATAGGAAGTTATTTACAAGTGATTATTATTATTTAAACATTTTTTTTAATTTTTTTTTTTGTCATTCAAAAAGAGAGAAAAAAAAATCCAATTCATATATATATATACAAAAAGCAAAAATTCCAAATCACATTTTTTTGATTTCTCATAATTTTTCTTTATAAACTTGAAACCCTTGCCTGCGGTCCAGGTGGAAAAACCCATTATCAAAATACTCTCGTTATTACACGCAATCTGACTTGCTGCTCACAATAATGCAAAAAAATTAAGAAAAAAGAAGAAAAAAAAATTCTAGCATTTGCCGCAATGCTGACTCGAGTTGATCGGAGTGACACACCCGTTTTCGATCCAACCGGTAAAAAGAGCACAAAGTTGGACCCGAGATGTAACAGCTGCCATTTAAGTATTTTGAGTGATACCTCCGTCCGAGAACGAGAAAAAAGTGGGGATATAGGGGGGAGGAAATATGTCGTCATGATCGAGATATATATATATATATACTGAGTAATTTTGAGTTATAATTATTGATAAATTTTACAAATCCGAGTGTTTGCTAGTTGAGATAGGCCGTTCCTTTTTGGCTTGCGGCGGAGTCATGTAGAGTTTTTTTCCCTCGTGTACCAAGTACTGCTCACGAGCCCCGTCGTGTTCTTTGGCCGTGGAGCCCGGCATCGGAGGTCGTTCTGAAAAAGCATCCCGCGGTTTCCATACGGGGGATCCCAAGGGCTTGCCGCTCTGCGATGGCGTGTAGTTGGAAGGCGCGTTGCTCGCTCGAATCAGTTTCGCCGCGGTCGAACCCGTCGAGCCTGTCGACAGGGTTGACGTCGTACTCAGGCTCAGATGATTGGGAGTGCGACCCAAAGTCGGCTTAGTACTCACGTCTTTGTCGGACTTGTCCGATTTGTCCGACTGCGAATCTTTGATCAATTCCGACTTGGAGTCTGACAGGTCTTTGGCCGAGCCTCCGTCCACGTGATCTTTGGCGCCTCTGGAGCGGAAATCGACGTTGTCGTAAGTTTCCAAATCGTTGTCGATATTGCCCGAAGAGTGTCTTTGGGGTCCCCGTTGTCCTTTCTTCTTGTTGCTCAGTGTACGAGACACTGAATCGCCCGGTTTTCGATAGTGGCCGTATTTGTCTTTTGTTAGCGGCTTCGTCACCGGGATGTTCATGTTACGCACACTTTCGCGAATGATTTGTCGGATGGTCTTCAGGAAGGCATTGCGAAATTCGCTCGTGCTAAAGTTTAAATATAAAATCAGTCAATTAAATAAACATTATTTATATACAGGGTGAAATAGAAGTTCTTTGCATCACAAAGAGTAACCGAACTAATGTGATTGGCGGACGGATACCACGTGCTGTGAGAATACCAATCTGGCGCTGGATGCTTATCACTTTGTAAGAAAGAAAGACTAAAAACTATATTAGTAATGGTTGGTTCCTAGAAAGTGCCTTTCCAACCTAAGTCAATTGCTGACCACATTTGGCTATGATATTTCCGTAAGTTTGCAGCTCGTGGGTTTGTAGCTCTAAAGCCAGCAAACTTGAGAAAAATTTCAGTGTTTAAGGTGACCGTACACCACGAGCAACTACTGGAACAGTCTGGGCGCCGCTACAAGCATTACTTGTGCGTGCCCGCACGCCTCCGCCGCCATCCATAAAGTCAGAAGCCAGTCAAATTGACCGATTCAACGCCGCTCGACTCATGAACCCCAGCAGTCTGCTCGAACACAACCCCATAAACCAAAGATCTTCAACGGTTTGCTTGGGGATCGTTCCCAGAGAGCCAATCACAACCAAAAAGACTCCGGCGCAAAGGGTGCCACTAAAGAGCGCGTCAATGGCCGAGCGGATGCGATCATACTTTTCAGTTTTCTCGCAAACCGCGTTGGCCAAAGATTCGCCCCATTCGTATCGCACGGTCACATCAACGATGTAGGACGAGGCCCCCAACACAAGAATTAAATCCGGCCGAAAACGCTCATCCCCCACCGGAAGTTCCTGCTCCTTCGCAACCGAAAATCCCGCAGCTGCAGCAGCGTCACCTAGAGTGTCCCTGATGGTGTCGTGCTTCGCAATTCGTTGGGGCTTAGTGCTTGGGCAACTTCCCAGAATATGGCCTATTACCTCACACTCTGCCCTGCACTGGCAGCAAGCGGTACACACCTGCGGCCTCCCACATTGGCTTAGCGTTAGCTTCGCCGGGAACGTTCTCGTGAGAAGCTGTACCGCGACAACGAAGGGATCCAGGTCGTAGGAAGTCGGGCCTTTTCAGCCACCAATTGCCGTGCCTATCCCCTCTTCTCAGCAGCACCCCCGTTCCATGGTACGTCTGGTGGGCCCAAGTCTTTGCCTCACGTTTTAATTTTGCCCACTTTTTGCTTTTTATTTTATCTTTATTAGTGGACCAGACTTATCCATTATGAGCTGCCAAGTCAAACCACTCTTTCATGCATCGACTTGTGAGCACAGTTTCCTGCACCCTCTTGTCTTTGCAGTTCAGAATAGTGACTCCCCTGCGGAGTATTGCTGCTGGAATGGCAGGCCTGAGCCGTGGGATGCCCAGGCCACCATCTGCGTTCAATGTATAGAAGATGGCATTGCTGACCGAGTCTGGCAACTTCAGCCAGTTTTTGAACTCCTTGTGGATGATCCGATCTAGCTCGTCCAGAGTCTCGCCTTCGGAGAGCTCATGCCTAGCTTGTAAAAGAGTTTCGGCAGAACATACCCCCTCAGAAGAACTACTTTCTGCGTCGGTTTGAGACGTGCCCTCCCCCCAACGCCCGGACAAGTCTTCTCTTTTATGCTCCTATCTGGTGCCCTAGGCCAAATAGAAACATCGATGCCCAGATACCGAACTACCTCCCTGGCCTCTGTGGAGGGGATTGCAATCCCTCCCATGATTACTGCCGGGTCCTTCATGAACCAGGACTTGCTTTTCGCTTCGATTCCAAATGACTGACATTTTCCCACCAATATCCCCATGCCGGTGAGCTTTAGATATCGGTCCAGCGTTTCCAGCATCCGCTGTAGGCCAACTGAGCTAGAGGACATTAAGACGACATCATCGGTAAATGCCAAACAGAAGAGAAGGCTCCCCGCTGAGAGATGGTATCCATCCTCGCTTCGCCATATTAAACAGCAAGAGTGAGTGTGGGTCTCCCTGCTTGATCCTCCTCTTGATGCACAACCGGGCAGGTGTGCCATTGATGCCAATCTTGGTTTCAGAATCATTGTATGTTTCCATTATGAATCGTGTCAGTGTCTCTGGAACCTTGTGCGCAACCAGTGCCTTTCTTAGCAACGAATGCAACACGGTGTCAAACGCCTTTCTTCAAGACGGGCACTGCCCATAGGACCCCCCAACAAGCTAACAGAAAGGCGCAAGTGTATATGCATGCCCAGCGCTTGTATGGTAATGACAAAAAGAGGTTAGTCCAGGAAATTATAACCGGGATTGAGCAGGTTGTGCCAGTAAAACCACTCCAGGGCGACGTAAAGGCGCTTTACGATCGTCTCTGGGGCTCTCCAGTCCAAGACGTGGTGGTCATGGAACAAGGACGCCCATTATCACAGCCTTTTCTTGAAGCTGCCGTTAGTGCCAGTGAAGTGGTCTAAGCCATTAATAAAGTTAGCTTGCGCAGCTCGGCCGGGCCTGACCGAGTGACAAGGGCAAATTTGCTCCTCTATGATCCAAAAGATGTTTTGCTGGCAGCCTTTTTCACGCTAATTGTTACAGCAAGAATCTGCCCGGCCATCCTGAAAAGGAACCAAACAGTCCTGATTCCCAAAGCACTTCTAGGACTGAGAATTGGCAGCCGAAAACGATTGGACCGCTTGTTCTTCAGCTCCTAACCGATATCATAAGACAGAGGTTGTCGGAACATGTTCCCTACATGAGAGTCAAAAGGGGTTCGTGAAAAATCTAGGATGTAGCGTAAATATATTTCTGTTGAACAAGGCCTTAAGCACCACTAAAAAGTCTGGTAAGCTGGCGGGAGTGCTCATAGATGTAAGAAAGGCGTTTGACCATGCTGCATTCGTTGCTGAGAAAGGCACTGGTTGCGCACGGGGTTCCAGAGACACTGACACAATTCATAATGAAAACATACAATGATTCAGAAACCGAGATTGGCATCGATGGCGCGCCTGCCTGGATACGCATGGAATACGCCTGGTCAAGCAGGAAGACCCACTCTCACCCCTGCTGTTTAATATGGCTATCAAGCCCGTTCTAACCCTGCTATCGCACAGCGAGGATGGATACCATATCTCAGCAGGGAACCTTCTCTCCTGTTTGGCATTTGCCGATGATGTCGTCTTGTTGTCCTTTAGCTCAGTTGGCCTACAGCGGATGCTGGACCGATATCTGAAGCCGCCGGCATGAAGATATCAGTGGAAAAATGTCAGTCCTTTGGAATCAAAGCAATAAGCAAGTCCTGGTTCATGAAGGACCCGGCAGTAACCTTGGGAGGGATTGCCATCCCCTCCACAGAGGCCGGGGAGGTAGTTTGCTACCTGAGCATCAATGTTTCTGTTTGGCCTAGGGCACTAGGTAGGAGCATAAAAGAGATGTTCGAACTTGTCCGAGCGTTGGGGAGGGCACGTCTCAAACCGACGCAGAAAGTTGTTCTCCTGAGGGGGTATGTTCTGCCAAAACTTTTTTACGAGCTAGGCATGAGCTCCCCGAGGACAAAGACTCTGGACGAGCTAAAGGGGACGCGTAATAAGCGTGAAAAGAATAAGCGTGAATGCTGTTCGCGCTTAATCCGTGTTTGCCGAGTGTAACAAACTGGAATAAGAGCGAAAACCGAATTTCGCACTTCATGTAGCCGGACTAAGCGCGAAGACCAAAATTTACACTTTGCGTGTCCGGACTAAGCGCAAAAACAAACTTTTGCGTTTCGGAATAAGCGCAAATGTATGCCCAAATACATTGAAAAAAACTAGTAAGGTGAGGTCGTGGGGGGATCAAGGGGGGGCGCAGCCCCCCTTGTTAGGCATTGTTAGGATTAAGCGCGAAAACGAAATTACGAAGCTGACGCAGGAATAAGCACGAAAATAAAATTTTGCGTTTAACACAGTAGGAATAAGCGCGAAAAGCACGTTTTCGCGTTTAATCCATTCGCGCTTGGTCCTACGCCCCGAGCTAGATTGGATCATCCGCAAAGAGATCAAAAACTGGTTGAAGTTGCCAGACTCGTCAGCGATGCCTTCTTCTATACATTGAACGCAGAT
Source organism: Strigamia crassipes (assembly GCA_034683725.1). Taxonomy (NCBI): domain Eukaryota; kingdom Metazoa; phylum Arthropoda; class Chilopoda; order Geophilomorpha; family Linotaeniidae; genus Strigamia; species Strigamia crassipes. The sequence continues at coordinate 8,927 of JAQFXT010001568.1, read as the reverse complement.
GGTGGCCATTCCGGTAGCAATACTCCGCAGGGGAGTTGCTATTCTGAACTGCAAAGACAAGAGGGTGCAGGAAACTGTGCTCACAAGTCGATGCATGAAAGAGTGGTCTGACTTGGCAGCTCATAATGAATACGTCTAGCCCACTGATAAAAATAAAATAGGAAGCACAAAGTGAGCGAAATTAAAACGTGAGGCAAAAACGTGGACCCACCAGACGTACCACGGAACGAAAATGCTGGCGAGAAGAGGGGATAGGCACGAGAATTAGTGGCTGAAAAGGCCCGACACCCTACGACCTGGATCCTTCATCGCCGCGGTACAACTCCTCACAAGAACGTTCCCGGCGAAGCTAACGCTAAGTCAATGTGGGAAGCCGCAGATGTGTACCGTTTGCCGCCAGTGCAGGGCAGAGTGTGAGTCAATAGGCCATATTCTGGAAAGTTGCCCAAGGACTAAAACCCAGCAAATAGCGAGGCACGACACCATCAGGATCGCCCTAGGTGACGCTTCTGCAGCTGCGCAATTTTCGGTTACGAAGGAGCAGGAACTCGCAGTGAGGGATGAGCGTTTTCGGCCGGATTTAATTCTTGTGTCAGGGGCCTTGTCCTACATTGTTGATGTAACTGTGCGATACGAATGGAGCAAGTCTTTGGTCGACGGGGCTTGCAAGAAAACTGAAAAGTATGATCGCATCCGCCTGGCCGTTGACACGCTCTTTAATGGCACCCTTTGCGCCGAAGTCTTTCCGATTGTGGTTGGCTCCCCGGGAACGATCCCCAAGCAAACCGTTGAAGATCTTCGGTCTATGGGGTTGTGTTCAAGCAGATTGCTGAAGTTCATGAGTCGGGCGGCGTTGAACCGGTCAATTTGGCTGGCGTCTGACTTTATGGATGACGGCGAAGGCGTGCGGGCGCGCACGAGTAATGCTTGTGGCGGCCCAGACTGTTGCAGCAGTTGCTCGTGGTGTACGATCTCCTTAAACACCAAAATTCTTTCAAAGTTTGCGGGTTTTAGAGCTACAAGCCCACAAGCTGCAAGCTTACGGGGCAGTCATTATTGAAAGTTTGCCAGGCAGTACGACGGACTTCACCAACCGCTCAGGTCACGTTCATGGCACATTCCAAGAACTATTCGCACATTGTGAGAACATGGTCGATTGTGAGACCTACCATGTCGTCCTGGTAAGAACTGCCTCTCTGAGGCCTCAAAGACCGCTTAGAAGCTTCTTCCGTTTTCACCTTGAGCCCAGTGATCAGAATGACTATTTCCGGCTGGCAACTCCACCTGGTGGTCATCGGTTCGTCAGTGTCCGCAAAGCAGTTGCATTAATTACATTGAGAATTTACCATTAGCTTCGATAATGTTCCTTGGTGCTTTGCCGACCAATAAGAATGGCATACCAAAACGGCCATCGTCTGTTCGACCAATCCCAAAGCGCGTAACAAACCCCATTCGCCTTTGGATTGGTGGCTGTAGGTGGCTGCATTCACCATTTCAATAATGCACGCTTGTCCTTTGCACCATCTGTTGTGGGTTTTCACAACCAAAATACAAATGGCATTTTGATCATATTCGAACTTCTCATGGCCATTCCTTCAATTTTCTATCGGTAAATTTTCTCATAAAATGCACCTCCCGCTTGAGTAATTGTCAAAATTAGGTCAGCACTCATCTTTTTGTCAAATAAGACAAAAAAATTCGTGCGGACCTAATTATTTGACAATTACCGAATGCGCTCGGTATACTACTACTGAAAACTGTGCGAGACAGACTGTAAAATATATTGTTGGACCATAAAGGTGGTACAACTGTGGTGAGCCTCACGGTGCTTATGTCTGTAGGGGCCCCAGAGAGTATTAATCTACTACTTTTTCCGTCATTGGTAGCAACTTTAGCTGCAGCGCTTCTTGTGATGCAAAGGTCAACTGCTTCACTCTACACAACAACCACCTGTTAGAGAGATGATAAACTTTCTCTGATCGCCTTTGAATTTGCGATTTGAGATGAATCAGTTCCCACATAAAATGGGATTCAACATCCTTCATGGTACTGGCCCGAACTTGGACTTCCGTAACAGGAATCAAAACTTGATAACGTATAATTTCTACCTCTGCATGATTACTTTTGCTGGATCCACCCTGTTGTTGAAAAGAGAAAAATAATTAGTAATGATATTGATGATAAGAGTCAATAGAAGTACCATCAATTTCTTTTTCTGCCGAATGCGTTCTTTACACAGAAAAACGACAGCAGACTTGAAGACGAAGCACATGGCGTGTAATTCGAGGCCTTTCTTAATCTTGCCGAGAAAATCGGAGATGTTGAGCCACTCGACACCACCGTAATATAGCAGTTCTCCGGGACTTAAATCCACGTGCTGACAAAAGCAAGTTGGATTTGGCGATAACGAATAAAAAATCTAGAATGAATCAATACCTGTTTGGAGGATTTGAGATGTTGTCGGTACAAGTGATCAAAAATAGCACCGTATTCCTCGTGGATGCGCTGCATTTCGTTGATATGTTCAGCCACTTTCTCCATTTCCTTTAACGCTCCTAGAAAAATTACAAGTAATGCCACCATTCAATACTTATCATGCGAATGATAAAAGTTAGAATTATAGTTTAGTCTGTGCATAAATTTTAGCCTGGTGCTAAGAGCTTAAATTGTAATGGCTTGTGATGAGGCATTCAGACATTGCTGACCTGGGGAGGGTACAGCAATGCTGGATGCTGATCACGAATGGAAAGAACTGACATAGAACATGTTTTGGTTTTTGATTTTGGCCTTTTATTCAAATAGTTTTGTCTAGGGGTTGGTTCCAGACAGTGCCTTCCAACTTGGAGTATGTTGCCATGCCCAACCTATGTCAACCAGCGACCACGTGGCTACTAGACCATGTGGGTGCCGAAGACTCTCACCTATTGTTTGTGCCGGGCGTTACCCAGACATCTTTGACCGTCTCAGGTCACGTCTTGCATTGGGGAGAGGACACGGTCGCCCATACGACCCACCACGCTGCCAGTCCGCAACAGACTGCTCTATTGGGGTCCTGTGGACCCCGTTGACGCTACTTCCGATTCCGCCCTGTGGCCAATGATCGCCGTGGTCAGTGGTTGACTTAAGAATGGCTGTACACACTGCCCTTGCATGGGAAATACACTCTAAAAGCATTGACATCTAGCCAACCTAATAATAAATCCATTTATGAATCCAGTGCTTTCTTTTGTGTAGTTTCTTTTAAGTGTGTGTTGTGCCCAGCGCCTTGTTGTCCGCCCCCAATCACGCGACGTTGCCTGAACACTCACTAGTTGTCTGAGTTTTATTTGAGCTTGAGCCTTACAGTATCCAGGGTTTTAAAAAGGGCCTAATTTTTATAGTAGCCTGGATTTTCACAGTAGAGTGGAGTTGTATTATTACATACAGATGTAAAATAGCCCGGGCTATTGTAATGTTTTCCGCAGTGAATTTACTACCTGCGAGTTTGAGATGTTCGTCGGAATTTGGCTCGGTGAGATGTTTCATTTGCTGAAGCAACAATGGATATTTGAGAATCCTCTGAATTGGCTTGATCAAGTAGGACTCCAGCGTTGATGAATGTTGTTGCCTCGGGTTCCGAGCCTGAAGAAACTCTCGCAGCATTTGATTTCCTTCGCCTGAAAAGCGCCCTTTTTCAAAAAAATCAATCGTCAACTAGTCGATTGGCACTGCCGTCTGCTTACTAGGATGCAGCACTTTCTGAGCCTTCGAGTGACTGGCACAGAAGGAACTGTACAGCTTGAAGTGGTTGGCGTAACGCAAAAACGAGTCGGCCAACGCTATTATCACATTCTGTAATAAAAATATCAAATAAATTCAAATTTCTTAAACTAATTATTTAAATTAAAATCTATAGACCTTATACTGCTTCGGTTGTGTGAAATTGTCCAAATCAACTTCTTTCCTGATGGCCTTCTCTAAACTCAATAGAAAAACCCTCTGGAAAGCGACGATTTCTTGGATGTTACCAAACAACGCGCTGATTTCAGCGCTCGACAAAAACGTTTCCTGCTTTAATGGCTCCAGATAATTCTCCAGTAGATTATTCAAGTGCTGCAAATGGCAAAAAATAATCAATTTTTATTGACGTGTGAGAGTGGGTGGATGCCATCTTGACCCAGGTGGTCGGAAACCGCGCCGGACACTCAACAGTCAACACGTACAAGAAATGACACTAAAAAACTGTATTATTGCTTTGCAGCCTTTATTCAATATCTAGGGGCAGTCCCTTTAATGCCTTTTCCCAATGCTTGGGTGATGTTTCCATCACCCAACCTTGGCCAAATGCTGACCATGTGGTTAGGAATACCCAATGGTCAGCGAAGTCAATGTTGTCTATTGTCCGAGCCATGAGACATTCACGGTACTAGGAATGACATTCACGGTACTGGGAATGACATTCACGGTACTGGAAATGACATTCACGGTACTGGGAATAACATTCACGGTACTGGGAATAACATTCACGGTACTGGGAATGACATTCTGGTCAGTTCCCTAAATGCCAGCATGGTGACAAAGAGTGCCCACAAAACCAAGACCTTAGTCAGGAGCTGGTTGGTGTAAGACTCTGCTTGACAGGAAGTCGGTTCTTTTTATAGGGGCACTCAACACCATCCCGAAAGTACCATGCTATTGGTTGATGACGGGTGACGTCATCAACCGTCAACCTCTCCTGGCAAGGATGGGTTGTATTAATGACTATTGGGAATATGATTGTTAGTGACCGGTGATCGGTCACACTTGTTGGTTTTCGTTACCTCAACATAAGTCTTCTCCGTGTCCACTAATTCCGATATAACTTTCCGCAGTTTCTCGGCATCCGTCAACTGTCTGGTCGGAGCGATGGGCATTAAAGTGGCACTCGTGGCCGGGGTCATGCCCGTGCTGCTCGATAGCGGCGGAGTGCCACTTGACTTGCGTCGCTCCAACATTGGCGATCGGCAATATTCCGTCACTTGTTCGGCAGTCTGAAAAAGACAAAAATCCACACCGATTCTAGCCAACTAAACTCACCTTGGTCATGTGTTTAGAGAAAAGTGTAAACAAGCAAAAACGAAATTTCTAATTATGGTTGTGATTTTGGCAAAACTTAATCGAATTTCAACACATTAAGACGAACAAAATTTACTAATTAAAATCAAACTAGTTTTGTTTTTCGTCTTATAATGTTGCCCTGGTGCAGGGGTTATGCTCGTTTCAAGTGGATACTAACCAAAGGATGACACTCAGCGTAAAGGGTAAACAAAGAAGGAGAGCTGTGGTAAACAGCAGGGCTGAACTAAAAATCATAAACAAAAGTAATATAAAATAATAAATATAAAAATAAAATATAAATATAAATAATAATAAATATAAAAATAAAATATAAATATAAATAATAATAAATACAAAAATAAAATATAAATATAAATAATAATAAATATAAAAAATAAAATATATGTAAATAATAATAAATAAAAATTCAATTTTCATATTTTCTTCTCATGGTGTGGCCCCTGATTAATTTTTGTGCTAGACTAAGCGTAAAAATTAAACTTCTTATACCAATAAATGCAAATAATATTTTAAAATGCAAATAAAAATCAAAACTGAACTTTTCAAACGCAAAAATGCAATAAATATGCAAAAATTGACCTATTAAATGCAAAATACGACTTTTTAAATGCAAAAATAACTTTTTAAATGCAAAAATTGACTTTTTAAATGCAAAAATTGACTTTTTAAATGCAAAAATTGACTTTTTAAATGCAAAAATTGACTTTATAAATGCAAAAATTAACTTTTTAAATGCAAAAGTTGACTTTTTAAAAACAAAAATGAGCTTTTTATTATGCAAAATGCATTTATTGATAGATAAAAGCATTTTTAGGCAACAAAAAGCAATTGATATGCAATAACTGGTTTTGATAACTAACTCTTTAATTGAAAAAATAATATTTTTGACAAAATCTGCATTTTTGAAGCAAAAATGCATTTTTGAAGCAAAAATGCATTTTTTTTAAGCAAAAATGCATTTATTTTAAAGCAAATATGCAAATTTTTTATGCAAATATGCATTTTTTGATGGATAAAAGCATTTTTAGCCAATAAAAAGCAATTCATGCGCAATAATAACTTGTTTTTGCTGTTAAGTTGAAAAAAATAAAAATTATAAACAAAATCTGCATTGTTTTGTTACAAATGCAATGAGGCCAGAATATGGGGCTTATCAGCATGGTCAGAAAATACAGCAATTACATAAAACTAACGCTATAATTGAAATTTCCTTCCTGTTTGGGGAGGGGCCTCATTTTCCTTAAAAAAAATTAAGCCTTCATTTATTAATTTAAAAAATATATACATGACGATGATGAAATGATCATGACTTTAAAATCCAAAAAAAAAAAAAAAAATTAACGTTAAAAAAAATAATTTAAGTCGCAAAAAGTATCAAAAAAAAATCATGCATTATTATAAAAACAGAATCCATGCGCCAAAAAATGTATGCATGATAAAAAAAGTCAAAAAAAATTCCTTTTCGAAGATCCGAGTCTTGAGCAAAGGTATATTGTTGAGTGACGCCCCTCCCCACACCTGGTAGAGGCGTGGGCGCAACACGACACACGACAGGGACGCGTAGGAGGGGTCACGAAGTAATCCAAAGACCCGAATTTATATACCTTTCTGCAGGACTCTTCTATTACCTTCAACAGGTTCTCAATCTGCTCTGACGAATGTTTGGGGTGGATTTCCTGACTGCTCGTCGTCAGAGGTATCGAATCCATGTCAGGGCTCACTTTTTCTTGCGCTGAATAAATCGAAAAAAATTATTGATTTAATTTTTGTTTTAATTTGCATATTTTTTGTTTACTCCATGAAGGTGCGGGTACGATCAAACCAGTGATCATCTCTTCGCTCAAGGCTGAGTCGCTCGGAGGCGGCGGGCAGACCAGTTGTTCAATGAACTCGTCCGTGGTCTTCATGATGTTGACGAAGTCAGGCGGTTCGGTGCGACAGGAGCGCATCATCATGCAGAGGAGTAACTCTTCTTGCAGAACGCTTTCGATGTACATCATGTCCAGGTCGCTCACTATCGCACCATTAATCACCATGATTTCGTCACCTTTAATGATCCCTAGTCAAATAACATGTAGATATTAAAAATTATAATTTTAGATTTTGAAAAAATTTACTCTTAGGTGCAATTTTAAAAACTAGGGGTCTCAAAGGTGCCATGTCCTAATGAAAATGTGAAAGCATATTCTAATTTTTCAAATTTAAAATGCATTTTTACGCGTATAAATGCATCTTTACGTTTTTAAATGTATTCTTACACTTACAACTACATTTTTATGCTTAAAATTGCATTTTTCCCACAGAAATGTATTTTTACACACATAAATGTATTTTTATGCAAATAAACGCATTTATACACACAGAAATACATTTTTGCACATGTAAATACATTTTTACACATGTGAATGTATTTTTGCACATGTACATGGATTTTTGCACATGTAAATACATTTTTACACATGTGAATGGTTTTTTGCACATGGAAGTGTATTTTAACACATGGAAATGCATTTTAGCAGATGGAAATGCATATTTGCACATGTATACGCATTTTTGTACATGTACATACATTTTTGCACGTGTACAAACATTTTTGCATATAGAAATGCATTTTTGTACACATGCACACATGTAAATGCATTTTTACACAAATAAATGCGGCTTTACCAATGTAAATGCAGTTTTGCACATCTAACTAGATTTTTACGCTTCCAACTGCATTTTTACGTTTTAAAATGCATTTTTTACACTTGTAAATGCATTTTTACACTTGTAAATGCATTTTTACACGTGTAAATGCATTTTTACACGTGTAAATGCATTTTTACACTTGTAAATGCATTTATGAGCGTTTATTTGGCTTGGGACAAGAATAAATGTAAATAAACAGATAAAAAGAACTGTGTTCATGAAATAAAAGCCGAATGCATTTTACCTTTGCATATTTACAAGTTTGCCCACAAGGGGTATATAAAAAAAATAATAAAACTAAGATTCAGTGACCTCAAAAAAGATGTGTAAAGTTGTGTAATCAGCAAGAAATAATGGTGAGTAAACTAAAACAAAAACGGGTTTCTGTTCCCAACATAAAAAACACAAATTTGTTGTATTTAAACAACTGCCAAGTGCCCCCCCTCCCCCTTATCGCGTTTAACCACAACCGTTATCCAATCATCACCTTGCTGCATGGCCAGACTGCGGTCTTCGACACGGCTGACCATCACGCACAATTCATCCTGACGGTCGGCGTTTTCAACCAATTCAGCTTCGACACTGAAACCCCACATTTGATCAAGGGTACTTCGTGATAGCTCCACTTGGTACAGAATCTTGGCGCAGATTTCTGCTGACTCATAAGTCTACATCAAATAATTGCATTAGTCTAAACACTCGGCCAAAAATCCATTCCCAACTTACGTGATTTTCGATGAGGTCGTTTCGGTGAGGAACGTAACAATCGTCCGACTCTTGGTTTCTTCTTAGTCGCACAAAGTGATCGGAGGCTAAGAGCTGCTTCTTGCTGCACGCAATCAACAAGAACTCTTCTACCGTCATGTTATCTCGCACGTATACAGAAGTTGTCTGTTAAAACCAACAAAAAAATCACTGAAATCAATCTACAAAATGTATTTTTACGCTTACAAATGTATTTTTTCACATGTAAATGCATCTTCATCATTCTAAATGCATTTTTACACTTACAAATGCATCTTCACGTTTCTAAATGCATTTTTACACTTACAAATGCATCTTAATGCATTTTTACACTTACAAATGCATCTTAATGCATTTTTACACTTACAAATGCATCTTAATGCATTTTTACACTT